>CAUYQG010049003.1:0-12234 GCA_963574415.1 Tarsius wallacei | reverse complement strand
TTCCAGCTACTTGGAAGGCTGAGGCGGAAGGATCGCCGGAGCCCAGCAGGTCGAGGCTGCGGTGGCCGGGAGCGGCCACTGCACTCCAGTCTGGGCGACAGAGTGAGACTCCAACTCAAAAAAAAAAAAAAAAAAGAAAGTGGACTGGCTAAAAAATGTAGTACATATACACGATGGAATATTATGCAGCCACAAAGAAGGGAAAAATTATCAACTTTGCAGCAAATTGGATAGATTTAGAGTCTCTCATATTCAGTGATCTATCACAAAAACAAAGAACTGAGTACCATGTGTTATCACTCATGAGCAAACCCTGAACATTTATCATAATACAATAAGAAAGGGATTGGAAGTAGTGGGATACTGCCAAGGGAGGGAGAGTGGGGCACATAACATCAATAAGCATACCTGATCTCAATCCAGGCGAAGTAGGGACCAAAGGGAGGCCCAAATTTTACCTGTGCAATGAACACTTATCTATCTAATCCTTAATTATACCTCATATCTCTAAAATAAAACAAAATAAAAATGTGATGATACTTTTATCTGTTGTCTTCTATGTCATTCTCTTTTCCTTTGTGGATTTTTAACATTTCCATTCCTTGTCCTAGCTTTCAGTGCAATTTCAGTTATTAAAAACAAACACAAGTGTTCAGTCTTTTATGAGTAACTAAAGTTTTCTTAATAAATATTTGATGATCGACTGAATAGCAAACAACAATTAGCAAAATTGTTAAATATTATAAAGACATATAGCTAATAATTGTTTATGGTTTATAATGATCTTTGCATATTTTTAAGTTTTTAGTTCTTAAACAGTAGAAGACTCTCTGATATTAAAGATGCTTAATAGTGTCAGGGAAACATTACATGCCCTTATGTAATTGTTAATTCTTCCTACAGAGAAAATTTTAGTCACACACATTTGCCCAAAAATCAAGGTTAAAAAAATATTTATTACCATTAATTTTGTATCAATAAAAAACCTTAAGAGAGAAAGAGGCTAGACATTAGCAACCCCATTTTAGAGACAATAAACGGAATTCAAGACTTAGAGCAATCTGTTATATGTTTGATCTTAAACTAGTGAAAAGTCGCAAAATTGCAACCAAGTATTCTGACTCGTAATTCAGTTGTTGTTGCTTTTTTTTCCTTTTAAATACATCCCAATACATCTCAGAAAGCGAGATTTGACAGTAACAATTTTATGTGCATGATGGTTAGCATTCCACAAACAAATAAGCAATACATTAATAAACCAAAGTAGTGGAAAGATTGGAGATAATTGTATTAATTTGAAGGAAAACTATAATGATTTTTGCGTTTCGACTAACACAAATTGGTTGACAATTATAATTCTTTATTAAAATAGTATATTTGCAATTAAACTTTGCCATACCACTGCATCTATTCTTATAATAATTAATGTTAAAAGGTGTCCCCTTCAGAAGGAAGGTATAAATGTTGAAACTCATTTGCCACATTATTCTATAATTAAAAATATATATATTTAGCCAAAATCTTACAATATTTAGTGGTTTCAATAAGAGCTATTTTGATCAAATGAGTTAATAATGTGACATTTAAGCATTTTTCCTAATATTTTATGGATTTTCTTCTGGTTATTAATATAATTTGAACACTGTTATTTTAATTTCCATATGTGATTATTTATGATTTTAAAATAGAAGGTGATGTGGCATGCTATGAATTTAAGTCTGTACTTCATTTTCATTAGCTAAGTGAGGCTCCCAAAACTGGTAACAGTAGTCATTTCCTTGTCTTTCTACTTGGAACTTTCCAGGCAAATATGATAGAGGTGCAGAAGAGAGAGGATATTATGATAATAGAAACATGATAGGATGTGTTTTTTTGGATCTGGGAAATGTTTGAAGTTATTAAAAGATGTAGTCTAGATTGGAAAATCAAAGCTTAAGATGTAAGAAGTAGGATGAAATGGAATAATATCAACAGATGCTGGGGAGGATGCAGGGGTACTTTGTTTATAAATTAATACATTGTTTACCAAATGTATTAATTTATAAACTGCATTACTCCTGCCTGTGTGAATATTACTTTAGCCATTGGCTTATTTTATTCATTCATTTAACAAATATTTTTTGAGCATTTGCTATGGGCTAGGCACCATAATAGGCATTGGTGATATGGTGTTGAATAAAATAGGCATAGACTCTGTCCTCATAAATATTACATTATAGTAGGAAGACTCATGGGAAACAAATAAATTATTTTAAAAATATCAAGTCTAAGAATGATAAGTCCTATGATAACAATAAATCTAGTTTGCTACCAAGAGAGAAAAGGCTATACTTTTAGATAGGATGATCTGGGAATATCTGTGAGGTGATGACATTTAAGCAGAACTGAATGTTGAGAAGTTATCAATCATGCAAAAACCTTAGAGAAGAGCTATCTATGAAGGAAGAGCTGGTATAAAAGTTCGGAGACAGGAATGAACTTGGTATGTTTGGATGATGTCAAGAAGGTCATAGTGGCTGTTGAGTAATAAGTGAGGGGTACAGTAGGAAATGAAGTCAAATAGAGAGTCAGAGGCTAGAATGTATGGGAACTTGCAGGCCACAGTTTGGGCTTGGACTTTTATTCTGAAGATAATTGATGTCATTAGAGGACTTTGAACATAGAACTTGACTAATATGACTTTTTGAAATGATAATTTTGATTTCTGTATTAAGGGAGCAAAACATAGATTGGAGATCAGTCAGAAGGCCTTTGCAATACTCCAAGTGAGATGAAGGTGGCTTGGACAAGGGAAGCAATTGGTGAAGATGGTGAGAAGAGGAAAGAGTAGTAATGTTGAAGGTAGAGGTGACAACATTTCATTTTTTTGTTCTTGTTTGTTTTTTGATTTGGTTCTTTTGAGCATAAGTAAAGGAAGGAACATGGGTTGACTAAGAACAAAGTATATAAAACTGATTTACTTCTTATGTTTGATTAAGTTGCTATGCTAGAATTTGAAGGAAGTACAGCAACTTTGTTATTAAGTCATCAAATAGGTCTCTCATAATCTTATAGAAAATATGGAAATAAGCAAACTAAGCACTTGTACAACGAGCTAGCTTATTTATTGGAAAATAACTGTGCTCATGTGGCTCTGACTAAAGAAATAATTTCTTCATGGGGTGAGGTTTCTAGTGGCATGATGTAGGACACTGGCCTAGGCCTGGTCCTGGTCAGTGATGTTATCAATGATTGAATGAAGACATAAAAGTGACGTTGATATTTTTGTGAACAATATGTAGGTGGAATTATATTAGATGGAAAATTCATATATTTTTATGGAGAGTTTTATACTGAATTGTCCTTTTCTCTATGGCATCCTGGTGTTCTGTGTTGTGTTTGAAATGTTTATCATGATTTAATGTTGAAAACTACACATTGTTTTCTGGCATTTCATTATTTTTTTACGTTTTAAGTATAAGTATTAAGATAAAGATTTGTTTTATTTTATTCCCAAATGATTAGTCACTTCTACCAATACCACTTATTAAATTATTTTCCATCACTGATTTTAAATGCCAGTTTCAACATAATTTAAGTTTCTGTATGTATAGTTATTAAAGTCATACATATGTCTGGATGATTTATTCTACTACATTGATCTTTCTGTTCTAGTGTGTGCTTAATGATTTTGAAATTTAGACAGGAGGTTGAATGCAGGTAATCCCAACACTTTTGAAAGCTGAGACTGGAGAATCACCTGAGACCAGAAGTTCAATATTATCCTGGACAACAAAGAAAAACAAAACAAAACAGCCAGGCCTGGTGACATGCACCTGTAATCCCAGCAACTTGGGTCACTGAAGTGGGAGGATCACTTGAGCCCAGGAGCTTGAGGGGTTATAGTGAGCTTGTGTTACAATCATGCCACTGCACTGCAACCTGAGTGACAGCATGAAATTCTGTCGCAGAAAACAATTTTTTGGACAGGATCCTGGGATAAAGTGTTTTATGGAGATGAAGCCTACATGAAAAAACAAAAACAAAATCAAAAAGCACAAATTGGTTCACTTGTCTGCTTAGGCAGAAGATCTAGCCTTACAACAAAGTATGGAAAACAGTCACTACTACTATGACTTAACCTAAAATAAGTAATTGACAAAAGTCAGAAGATTGCTATTCCTAGGTAAGGAATAGCAAGGAGATGAAGGATCTGATATGGGATAGAAGTTAATGGCAGCTCACGAAGTGGCTTATACATGACAAGGAGTTTGACAGCTGGGAAATATTGACAGATTCAGAATGACACAATCAGAGCTCTGGGTTTAGAAAGATTATTCCCATGACAGAAGAGATTACTAAGACTGATTAAATAACGAAAACATTGCATGATGAATGTTATCCCTGTGTGTGTATGTTTGTGTGCGTTCCATTTTCAGCAAATTCTTATAAGGGAACTGAAATATTTTACTAATCTAATCATTAAGTGACTTTGGGCTTCTTTTTACTGCCTTTGCTCATAGAATTATGATTATCTCTTTGAAGATAGTGCTTTTTGACATTAGAAAAAAAATAAAATATGAGTTATTATGATGACACTTAAAAGCAAGATTCTTTGGCAAAGGAGATTAAATTTCTTTTTGGACAGAATTGCTTTTCATTCTGTTGTCTGATCCAAGAATCAAACAAAGTGTCAAGGAAATCCTTATGAGATTTTATAGCATGGTGGGCTTTCACCACAATAGTGCCCTGAAGGAAACATGTTTGAACAGGAAATTTGAAATGCCTCTCAAAAGGATAATGCTTTTTCACAGCTGAATGTCAAATCACAAAAACTGGTTTCTTATCTTCATATTCCCAAGGCAGCAATATTAGAAACACTTTCTTTTCAAGGTATCTATCTGGAAAGTAAAGAGCACAATTATACGTTAGCATGGGTGCTATAAATTACATATTGGATAACTCTCAAAACATGAGTTTTATTTCAGAGGAAATTTGTAATATGTATCTTTATTGCTATTTCAACAAAGCTTATTTTAATTTTGAGTCTACACTATTTAACTGAAATATTTTATTCTCATGTCCCCCAAAACAGCATTAACACTTTAGTTCCAAATATAAAATTTTGTGTTTTAATTTTTTATTTTTTTAATGGACAAATAATAATAGTGCAAATTTATGAAATATAATGTGATGTTTTGATCTATGTATATATTGTAGAAAGAGTCAATCAATCTAATTAATGTATCCATCACCTCACCAACTTATCTTTTTTGTAATGAAAACATTAAAAATTTATTCTTTTAACAATTTTGAAATATATAATACATTATTATTAACTTTGGTCTCTCCCATTAAGTGTGGGTTGAACTTATTGATTTACTTCTAATAAATAAAATATGACAGAAGTTACAATACTATGACTTCTGACTTAGTTGATTTATCTTCATGCAGTATAATAGATTTACCTTACTCCTCCGGTCTAGCTGAAATGTTGTACTCTTTGATCAATAGCTTCCTTTTCCCTTACCTTCCCCATTGCATCTTGGATTGGTGACTCTGGAGGAAACCAGCTGCCATTTTCTGCTGTCATACTGTAGATAAGCTTATAGTTACAAATTCTGCTAACACCACAAAAGTGAGCTTAGAAATAAATTCCCTCCTTTCCTAGTCAAACCTTCAATAAGATTCCCAACCCCAGTTAACAGCTTGACTGGAACCCACCCAATATCACTAATCATCATAGAAATGCACATTGAACCACAGTGAGATATCATCTTATACCAGTAAAATGACTACTATTAAAAAGTAAATGAACAACAGATGTTGGCATGCATGTGCAGAAAATAGTATGCTAATACACTGTAGGTGAGAGCATAATTAGTTCAATCTCTTTGGAAAACAGTATAAAGATTTTTTAAAGAATTAAATATTTGATGCAGAATTCACACTGCTGGATATCTACCCAAATGAAAAGAAATTATTATACAAAAAAATACACTTGCATTTGTAAAAGGGTGGGGGACCCAAAAAACCCCAAATTATCTTTTTTGGTGCACAGAACCCTTATGGTATACTGAGAATTTGTTCCCCTGGATCAAAGGAACTACCAAAGGTTTTATCTGGTGGTTCTGAAAGGTTGTATCATAATTTGTGGAAGAAATATCCCGAGCTGTGGCAAACAGGTGACTTTGTCTTCTTCCATGACAATGTACCTGCCCACACCACATCGAGGGTTCAGCAATTTTTGCTCACACCCCATGCCCCACCCTCCTTATTCACTCAATTTTACCCTAAGTGACTTTCTTTTCTTTTTTTTCCCTCAGATGAAAAAAGTCTCCAAAGGGAAATGCTTTGCCGATCTGGAAGACGTGAAACAAAAAACAGCAGAAGCAATAAAAGGCATTACAATTGACAAGTACAGAAACTGTTTTGAGCACTGGAAAATGCATCTTGGTAGATGTATCACATCAAACGAAGAGTACTTTGAAGGTGACTGAAATTTAAACATTTAAGAATGAGTACACAATTTTTTATAAATACATTCTATTTTTTGGGTTCCCACTTGTATGTTAATTGCAGCACTATTCACAATAGCAAAGTCATAGAACCAACCTAAGTGCCCATCATATGTTAACTGGATAAAGAAAATGTGCTATATAAAAACCATGGAATATTATAGTACCACAGAAAGAATGATATCATGTCCTTTGCAACAACATGGATAAAACTGGAAGCCATTATCCTAAGTGAACCAACTTAAAAACAGAAAACCAAATACCATATATTCTCTCTTAAAAGAGGGAGCTAAACAGTGGGTGCATATAGACATAAAGGTGGAAATAATAGACACTAGAGACTCCAAAAAAGGGGTGAGTGGGAGAGGGCAAAGATGAAAAACTTACCTGATACAATGTTCACTGTTTAGGTGATGTATACACTTGAAATCATCTTATACCAAGTCCCACCAGTACACAATATATGCATGTAACAAACATGCACGTGTAGCTCCGGGCTCTAAAATTAAACACACATACACACATACACACACACATATTATTCAGTCAGAGGTAGCCAGTTAAGTTGTGCCCAGATAGATTATTAGACTCGAGAAACATTAAGATGTTTATCTTTTTTTACCTGTTAGAGTTTAAAGTTATTTGTTACATGACAGTAGATAAGTAATGCATTGACCTCTATAACTAGGAAAGTTTTCAATTATTTTACTATTCATTTTTTTAAAACTGCTATTTTCTCTGCATCAGAGATAAAAAGAGTGGGATGCACTGGTTCATATTTAGGTTTGATCATGAAAGAGATCAAAGAGCATTCCTAAAATCTTTCCTCTAATATTTTGTTTGAAAAAGCATAGTTTAATAAAAAATAATAATAAATTAACATTGACAGAAGCTAAAAAAACATACCATACTTCTCACCTTATGAACATGCAAGAACAAATTTATTCATTAATCATATTCTGGATTTCTCCTTTCCTCATATGGAAGAGTGCTTACTGATAACTAACTTCTCTTTTACATTCCCCAGTGTCCTTTGCAATTAAGTTAATCATGGGGCTAGTTCTGGCCATTAGAATGTGAGTGGAAGTAATGAGTGTGACAAACAGGCTAAACTGAAAAGATCTGGTATTCTTTTTCATACACTATTCCAATCTTCCACTGGCTATTTGATGTCAGGACAACTCTAAGCCTCAGAACGGAAGCAGCTTGGCCTCCCAAGTAACTTCTCATCAGAAATTGTCTACCTTGCAATTAACTGGTCTTTCCAGCTTGAAATTAAACAGCAGGTCATATTTTTTTTTTTTTTTACCAACATTGCCTATCTATCTTGACTAACACCACTCGTCCCCCACCCTCCACTCCAATCTTTTAAGTAGAAAAGATTCTTTGTTATTCTAGCAAATAGATTGTCTAAACATTTGTTATAACTGATAGGGGTAATATGTTTAAACTGCTAAATTGTGACCAGTAAAGGAAAACTAGAGTTATTTACTTTAGAAAGTACATGGAGTTACTTTCCAAACAACAGAAGGTCTCAATAGGAAAAAAGGCAGAGAAGATAAGAAAAACAACAACATGAGCTGAAATTTGTTTGTCTGGTTTGTTTAATTCAAATTATTTCTTTTCCCCATGCAAAGCAAAAAGATTAGTGAATGCTATGCAATGATTAATGATACTTAGGACAGATATGTGAAGAAGAGTTTTAGAATATTGTTCTGGGTGATATGCAGTACAATTCCCTGTTACTTATTCTAGAATTCTAGTAAATATTTTCTTTATTTTCCAATGCTCCTTTGGATGGCAAAATAATATAGCTTTTGAATCAGCAAAGACTTTGGTTACACTATGAATGTTTTATTGATGATCTACTATGATTTGGACACTATGCTAAAAGCTGCATATTTAAACCTGAATAAAACAGGTATAGTTCTTGCTTACAGGACAAAAACAGATATGCCATCAATTTCTAGAAGCTTACAGTCTATAGGAAGATGCATACATTAAATAATCACAGTAAAATGTGATACATGCTATGATAAAGGAAGAAGAGGATGCTAAGGAAACATAGGAAAAGGACGTCCAACACAGATGGACAGGGAAGCAAGACTTCTAAGGGGAAATGACAGAAAAGCTGGAACCAGAAATGTGTGGAGCTATCCAAGATAAAAGTGAGGAGAGTATGGTAGACAGCTCAGAGGAAATGTTTGTGCCTAATGCATGGAGCTCTTCATGGAATAGTTACTTCAGTTTCTTCCTGCAATCTTTCCATAGAGCTCAGACCCAAGTTAATCAAGCCAGGCTGAGTGGTCAATGTGGGTTTTTATGAGGCTTCTTGAGAACTTGTTGCTTTCCAAAATTTCTTCACATATCTTCAGGAAGGCCTATTCAGTCTCCATATTCAACTGACTCATTCTAATAGACAAATATCACCTGCCCACTCTTCTCCTTAGATACTTTTAAATTGTCCTACAGTGGACAAAATGTAGCTTGAAACTAGTACTATCCCACACATGTACTTGTACTATTTGTCCATAAGATATTCAGTAATCTTAATACTCATATTTATTGATAGATTGATATTGTATTAATATATTCCGATTTACTTAACTATTCTCCTCTTTCGGCACCTTTACACTGTTGTTGATATTTCCTAATTATAGTTAACATTGTAATAAATACTTTCAGAGATCTATTTTTGGTCGATTTATTTTCTTGCACAAAGTCCTAAGAATGTAATTACAGGAATGCTGAAGCATCCAGAGACCATGGAAAGAGAATGCCTAAGATTATTGTGTAATTTCTCCTTGACCAGATTGCCTCACTTATTTGAGTATTGGTTTCTTAATGTGTAAGATGGGACGAAAGGTATTACCTATCTCATAGGTCTGTATCAAAATTGATATAATATATGTAAAGCACATGGAACAGTGTCTGACACATAGAAAACACTGCTTGGAAGGAGAGCACCATTTAGATGGCCAGAACACAAGTTAGAAAACCCGTTTTAAAGCTAATTGCAATTTCCCAGTTGAGAGATGATGGCAGGTTGTAGAACTGAGAAGGTTTACTCATGGGGCAATACTGACTTTTTCAAAGAGTTCCTAAACCTTTTAATATAGTTTTTACATGTAAGTTGCTTAGACTTTTGGATAGCACCGGATTGCATTGCCAGTTTTACCATAATTATTACTGACTCAGACATTGCCTCAATAAATTTGCAAGAGTACATACATGTGTACTTTGCAAGAGTACATACATGTGTGTTGTTTCTTGATAACCTACCATGTCAGATATTATGTTAAAAATGTGGCGATTATTTTATTCATTATTCACAACTCTGTAGTAAAAACAAGTATACTGATAACTACTGTTGGTAAAATAACAAGTGTCAATATTTCTTGAGTGCTCACTATGAGTCTTATATTATGCCAAGCACTCTGTATGACACGAAATGTCATTTATTTTACAACTATACTATGCACCATGTATTGTCATAATGTCTACTTAATACAGACAAATGAATACAGAAAAAATGAATTAGACATAGGTTTAGTGATTTGATCATATTAAGTTAATGCATCCAGTGAATGAAAGAGCCTGTATTCATATCCAATTCTGTATGACTTCAGAGTCTATAATTCCAAAAATCACCTCTCCCTGTCAGTCTCCTGTCTTGAGAGCCTACAGTTTCCTCCCTGGCATTCACAGCCAAATTTCATTGCTTCTATTCTTTACTCAATTTTTTACTGAAAACTCTGCTTGATTACCACAGATTCCAGATTTCCATCCGTTTATACTTTTCACAGTAAGTTACCTAATAGTTTCCAGAAATAATAGGAACTCCTTTATCAACAAGTCCTGTCGGAAGTCTTCAGAATGAGCGATATCTAGTCTTTGCTTTGTTTTATATTTTGAATTTTTTCTAATTTTTCTGTTACGGTTTGTTATGCCCCATTTTAATGATTTAGGATTACTTCCCTGATATAATTTATACTCTGTGCTTACTATGTGCCCAGAGAAGTACCTGTGTTCTTGCTGTGTTAATAATAAATCTTTTTACACGGTAAGCGTATATATTTTGAAATCTTTGCAGTACACTTTTCCAAATCAAAAGAAACAAAAAGTCCTTAGGTTAATTGCCATAAGTGTACAAACTGTTGGCCACAGTTTATAACGAAGAATCCCCCCAAAATGCCCATTATGTGCTTTCTTTCTCTGAATATTCTCTTGGAATAATAATGAGGTCATGGCAAATTAGTAGGACGTGGAAAACTAGTCAAAGATTTATTGAAGCAGGAACTATATTTAATATATACTAACTATATTCTATTTTATGCTGTTGAAAATATTGGATAATTTAGCCGCATGTAGATACTTTTGTTAAATTGTATTTTCCAAATCATATAACTATGCCATTTATTTTCCCATTTCCTAAAAAAACAACAGCAACAACAAAATCCATATTCTTATTGCTGTTTCACTGGGGGCTTGCAATGACTTCATATTTATAGCTAGTAATATTTATAAACAAAATGTTATTTGATGCATACTACAGTCTGTGGTTGTGAAAGTAACTCAAGACTAGGAGAACAAAAAATTGAAGTTTGACTTGGTCTCATCCTCTAACTGCATAAGAGACTTAAAGCAAATTTTATTTCCCATGGCTTTCACATCTTGGAAAACTGAAGCAATAATTAAACCAGATTAGTGGATTGTAAATTATGATTTCATAGTATGGCTTTTTTAAAGCAATGGATTCTTACGTTGTGAGTAGTTAAAATTATTGTCCCTGAGATTACTTGGTGTACCGCTTGCGACTTGAATAACAAAAACAAGAATAACAAAAACAAAAGGACTAATTTAAAGGGATACCTTTATTGTTTTATTTTTTATTTTAAAGATGTTGGGTACAATTCAAGTGAGGAACATAAGTGGTCATTGTACAGGTAAAGTTTGGGCCTCCCTTTTGTCTCCACTTCACCTGATTTGAGATCAGTACCCTTATTGATGTTATGTACCCCCTCCCACCAAGGGACACATTTAATACCACTTAAAAATATTCACTGAGCAGATATTGGCTTACTATGAGCAGGGCACTGTTGTAAGTACTGAGGAAGCAATAGTAAGCTGTGTGTGTGTTTGTGTGTGTGTGTGTGTGTGTGTGTGTGTGTGTGTGTTTTCAGAAAGATCGGTTTCCATTTGACAGTTTTGTGCAAAACCCTGCTGTGGTCATTGGGTTGTTCTCTGAACTAAGCACACATCTTCTTCTTGGCGTCTTGTACCTTAACAAGAAGGTTCCAACTGATTCTTTCAGCATTCTCTTTCACTACCCCTTTTAATGTGTCCCAGAGTTTTGCCAAACTGGAATATTCACCACTCATGATATTATTCACAATTCCCAAATTGTTTCATTATTCCTCATCGTACCCCATTTTCCTTATTTTTTTTATTTTTTATCATATTTATTTATTTATTTATTTATTTATTTATTTGAGTTGGAGTCTCTGTCGCCCAGACTGGAATGCAGTGGCCGCTCCCGGCCACCACAACCTCGACCTGCTGGGCTCTGGCGATCCTTCCAACTCAGCCTTCCTAGTAGCTGGAATTACAGGCATGCGCTACCACGCCTGGCTGATTTTATTTATTGTAGAGATGAGGTCTCGCCAAGTTGCCCAGGCGGGTCTCGAACCCAGGCAAACCACTCACCTCAGCCTCCCAAAGGCGCGAGATTACAGGC
>CAUYQG010049001.1:0-16130 GCA_963574415.1 Tarsius wallacei | reverse complement strand
AAGGCAAAAAAAAGGGGCATGGTTTTTAAGAAACTATAAGAAAAGGACAAAAAAAAAAAAAAAAAAAAATCAAAGCTACCTGGGAGCAATCTACAGAAACAACAAAAAATGCCACCAAATCCTAACCAAGGAGTCTCTTTCCAGGACAGACTAGGAGATTACCTCTCAGGAAATACACATACTTTGCCACAACCTTCAAGATTCAGCTCAAAACTAATACGTGGGGAAAATGCTACGTAATCCATTTTTTTTCCTGCCTGCTCCAACATGCTCATGTGAAGGAAAAGAAAAGGCTGAATGAGAAAGGATTGCCTGTTAGCCCTTCTCCTAACCAAGACAGCAGATGAGAAATCCTTCAACAGAGCACCAATGGAAGACAGTCTTTGTGGGATGGGCTTGGAGCCTCAGAAAGAATGTTGGCGGGCCTGATGGCTGATAAGGTCAATCTTCACCACCACCTAACCCAAGAATTCAGGGTGGGTCAGCACTTTCTCACCAGAGATAAGGCCAATTCTGTCCCAGCCACCCAAAGACAGAGACTTTCAGTGTAGACTCTGGGTAGCTCCTAGGAGCCAGGATAACAAACACAGTCATTTTTCTGCTGCTACAAGGGCCATTCACAGTCAATCTAGCCCAGTGGTTCTCAACCCTGGGAATCACCTGAAGAGCTTTAAAAAAAAAAAAAAAAAAGCTTGGCCCCACCCAAGGCCAATTATATCAAAATGTTCAGGGTGGGGCCCAAGCAGCAGTAGTTTTTAAAAGCCCTCCAGGAGATTCTAGCTTGCAGCCAGGCTTGAGAACCACTGGTGTAGACCAGAGGTTGGCAAACTTTTTCTGTAATGGGCCAAATAATAAATATAAATATTTTTGGCTCTGTGGGACATCTAGTGTGTCTCAAATACTCAATTCTGCTGTTTAACTGCCATAGACAATAGGAAAGTAAACAAGCTTGGCTGTGTTCCAATAAAACTTTATTTACAAACACAGTGGAGAGGATTCAGCCACAGGCCTAACATAGTTTGCAGACCTGCAGTTTAGTCTACAAATCTACCCTATGCAAGAATCTCTTCCAAAAGATCCTGCAAATAGACATATATAGTTCATTTGAATGCATCTGGGGGCTGGAGTTTCTCAGGAAGAATGATGGAGTAACACTAGAAAAAAACGGTGTCTGAGATCATGAACATATTCAGTGTTAAAAGGAAAACAAATAGAAGAACATGCTGCAACGGGGAAAGTTAAGAAAACTCTACAAAATGGAGCTGTAGAAAAAGTCCGAGTGCATCTGAGAGAGAATTGAGTCCATTGTGGAGCACTTTCACCCCAGGGTTCTACAAAGCATGAAAGAGAATTGGGCACCAGGGAGCTAGCTCTGAAGCTCATCGAAATCAAGCAGAGTTGGGTTCTTAGTCTCATGGATATATGTGAGCAAAGTATCCAGCAAAGTATTTGAATTTGCTTGGGTTAGGGACAAAAAAGGCCAAGGCTTAGACATTCTTAGATACCAGATAGCCCAATATTGACACAAAATCTTTCCTCTTCAATGAATGGGGTGGTATATTCTGGTGATTTCTATAGCTCTGGAGAAATGTGTGAAGAGTATGGGCAAGACATACTTCTCCAGCCCTCCCTCACACCCTTCTACTCCAACGTTAGAAATGGCTGTTCTAGTTAATTCATCTGCTCACCCATATTGCCTCCCCTTTCCCTACAATCAGCCATTAGGGATCAATCGTGTTCCCGCCATTGAGTCTATACCAACAGCAGGTGCTAAAGAAATACCTGTTGAAAAGTAAGCAAATAGTTTAGCAATCCTAAGTGGGCCTGGGAAGGTCAAATAGAAAGTGCTCTGCCTTCCACTTGCCCCCTTTATTGCTGCAAAATTTCCAGACAACTTGTCAATGTATAACTTGTCTTTATTTTCAGACAACTTAAAAATTACAGGGGTGGTCTGATCTGCCTCTTCCATGTATAAAAAAATTAGTACAGAGCACTGAAGGTCATCAACACAAACAGACCTGGGTTCAAATCCAAGTTCTATCATTTACTGTGGGTATGTAACCTTGAAAAAATAATTTAGCCTCCCTGATATTCCGTTTCTCATGTGAACAATAAAGATAGCATGTGCTTAACTACGCTGTGATCACAACAATGCATAGCAAACACCAGCTCATTGGGTATTGGTTCCTTTTACTTCATGTCATTACCAATGAAGGAAGTAGTGGGAAATGCATCCAGATGTTATGTCATTCCCAGTACCAGAAAAAGGAGAGGCCCCCTGCTTTAGATGACTAGCCCCGAGAGAGTGAGACAGAGTGAGACCCGGGTAGCCAAGTAGAGCCCAGGTGTGCTATGGATACTACCACCAGCAGCTCCCGACTTGGGCCCAGCCTCTCTGGTGTGGCTGTAAGTGCCATCTGTTAGAGCACAGTGATTCAAGCCAACAGGATCACTGTATTAAACTTTACCCTGTGGCCAGACAGAATTCACCTGAGACAATTTCAGAAGAGTTCTCCTCCTTGTAACTGTAATTCAGGATAAATGGCAGACTGAAAAAGCTTGGTGGAGGCTCCAGGGACAGCGGCAAGTTGATAAACCACTGGGATCAACTCCTAGATTCCATTCATAGCTGGCTTTTTCCCTGATGAGCTGATAGGCCCCAGGAAGATCCACTGGCATCTCCAGCCCTTTTATAAAAACAGGCAGGCCCAATTCTGGCCCCGGAGGCAACCCACACAAGTGGAAGAAGAGATTGCATCTGCAGAGAGACTCACAGCAGATCAGGAGATGGAATCTAGTGAGCATGTTAGAATCTCAAGTCAGCAACAGAGTCATCACCTTCCTCTACTGTAGAAACAGATACCACTTCAAAGAGAGCATCTTGAGAATTTCTTCTTAATGAGCATTAATACAATTCCATGAGGCACAGGAAGGAATGTAATTGAGTATACTTCCCTACTTGCCCAAATGTCAAGGGAGTGAAAAGCTCATGAAAATACAAAAACTGATCCTGTGGGATGCCCCAACTCCACAGGACTCCAAGTACTAAATATCCTTAATCCTCAGCCTAGTGTTGAGGTTTCCTCTTATTCCCCCTCAGGGTGGGGGTAGAATCAGACAGGATGTCTAAGATCCCCTTGTGTCTACATCCTCAAGGGAATCTAGTCCAGAGTCCCTGCAGTCACTGCAGCTGAAATCCTGATCACGTAGTAGTAGCCAGTAAATAACACACACTCTCCAGACTCAATTTTTCTTTTCAGTCACCAGCAAGAAACTTCCTGCCAAGTTTTTCTGATATGTACTTCTTCCAGTCCATCCTTGCAAAAATTGATCTGAAAGCCTCTTTGGAGACCTAATCAAACCTCAAGGCTACTGAAAAGAAACATACTATTAGGCTGGATACTGTGGCTCATGTCTATAATACCAGCACTTTGGGAGGCTGAGGTGGGAGAATTGCCTGAGCCCATGGGTTAGAGACTAGCCTGGGCAACTTGGCAAGACCTCGTCTCTACAATAAATCAAAAAATTAGCTAGGCATGGTGGGACATGCCTGTAGTTCCAGCTACTTGGAAGGCTTGGGAGGAAGGATCGCCTGAGCCCAGAAGGTCAAGGCTGCAGTGGCCGGGAGCATGCCACTGCCCTCCAGTCTGGATGACAGAGTGAGACTCCAACACAAAAAAAAAAAAAAAAGGCTCATTTTATATGGCTCAATGTAGCTTCAAGCAAGTGGTTTTCTGAAAAGTTTAGAATTGCTAACCATCTGATCTCAGAGCCAGTATAAGCCGATATTTCAGCTAGAGGTTGCATCAAGGCACCAAACCCATGGGCTTTCAATGCTGTAAGATCACCAATAAAGACCATATTCTGGGTTATAAAAGTCATCTCAACAGATTTCAAAAGATTGAAATTTTACATAGTATAGCCTCTGACCATAATAAAACTAAATTAGAAAGCAACAACATGATATCTTTTAAAAGTTATAACACCTTACTTCTAAAGAGCCCATGGGTCAAAAAATAAACCACAAAGGAAATGAGAAAATATTGTGAACTGAATGAAAATGAAAATGAAAATATGGCATGCCAAAATTTGTGGGATGCAGTTAAAGTAGAGAAGAATCCATATCTTTAGTGGCTATGTGGAAAAAACTAAGAAAAATCTAAAATCAGTGATCCAAGTTTCCACTTTAGGAAGCTAGAAAAGAAAGAACAAATTAAAGCCAAACTAAGTAGAAGGAAAGAAGTCATAAAGAAGAGAAACCAATAAAGCAGAAAACAGATAAGATATGGAGGGGGGAGACCAAGGCAAGTTCACTGTAAAGATAAATAAAATCAATAAAAGTTTAGCTATACGAATTAAGAAAAAAGAAAGAAGACAGATTATTAATATCAGGAATGAAAGAGAGGACATCACCTCAAAGCCTACAGACATTAAAAGGATAAAGATAATAAGAGAATCTTATGAACAACATAGATTTAACAGCTTAGATCCCAGGTAAGCAAACTCACTGTAGGCCAAATCCAGCTTGTTACATGTTTTGATACTTTTATGCAGAACACAGACACACATACACATCTATCTACATATTGCCTCTGACTACTTGTACACCATAACCACAAGGTTGAATAGTCACCACTGAGATCCTATGGCCCACAAAGTCTAAAATGTTTATTATCTGACCCTTTATAGAAAAGTTTGCTTACTTTTAGATTAGATGAATAGACAAATTCATTGAAACATACAAATTCCAACACTGATTCAAGAAGAAATTAAAAATCTGAATAGCTCTGTATCTATTAGTTTAAAACATTTCCACAAAGAACTCCAGGTCCAGGTGGTTTTTCTGGTGAATTCTATCAAATGGTTAAGAAATTAATACCAACCCTACACAAACTCTTTCACAAAAGAGGAGGGAATATATCTCCATTTATTCTATGAGTCTAGTATTACCTTGATACCAAAATCAGAGAAAGACATTCCAAGAAAAGATAACTGTGGAGATAAGAAAACAGTCTCTAAAAATCAGCACTGAACTGACCTATCACACTCTGATAGAAAGTTAAAAACAAAACAACAACCAAAAAAACTGGTATGTACCAATATCTGAAGAGCAAGAGGTGAGATGACTTGGAAGCAACACACCATTAAACCTAAGTCCCCCCCTTCCATCAAGGCACATGGTAATAGAAACATCTGAAATTCCTATTGCGAAGGGAAATTCCCTGTCTACAGTTTCTAGGGCTTCTGCCCCTTCAACAGCAGCTGCAATAAAACAGCACAAGATATACAGCCCCTTGGCCTTAACTCCACTCTGACTTGCAACACAGAGTAAAGTTATGGCCATGTCTTTAATGTCTGCCATGACAACGTGGCAGTAATGTACAGGAAAGTCCCCCCATCTCTCAAATAAACTTGTGTTTTCATAAAATTCAACCTAGTGGTACCAACTTCATACATTCTCTCTAAGCTCACCGGTGCCCAGGCCAGTCGTGGCCATACACATGTACCTGTGAGGAGCCATTGTATGTGACAACTTTGTTGGGAAGGAACTGGCTTAAGCAGTGACTATGTCCGCAGTGAAATGCTTTGACTTCTAAGACCTTACCTGGTTCCTTCAACACTTGAGCATTTGCTGAGTACTAATGAAATGGGAGCCCCTCTCTGGCAGCCTCCAGAACTAAGGAGGGGTCCCTTTTGAGAACAGCAGTGCATGGCCATCTCACTTGAGGGGTGGAAGGAGAGTTGCCCGATTCTCTGAGTTATACTGTATTCAGTGAAGCCTAAAGTCCAAAAAAGGACTCTATAAAGTGCCTGGTGCTTGACATGGCTGAAGGTTCCTATGTCTTTCCACCCAGGATTAATGAAAGTACTGTGTGGAGTTCTCAAAAGATCATTCCAGACCTGTAGTGTTAACTACAGAGATCTCTGAGGAAAGCCCTCTTCAAAACCAACAAACATGAGACAGGAGGCTGCTTCACGTCACTATCTGAAGTTGTACCTCTTTGCTTGCTTATTTTTAACCTTCCCCATCTGAATGTAAGCTCCAGAAGGGCAGGCACCCTTCTTTTTTTAGTCACCACCATATCCCAGTGCCTGGGCACAAAGTAGGCACTTAAGTCTTTACTACAAGAGCGGCTGTCAAGCTAGGCATGGTGGCTCATGTCTGTAATCCCAGCACTTTGGGAGGCCAAGGTGGGCAGACTGCTTGAGCCCAGGAGTTCAAGATCAGCCTGGGCAACATAGCAAAATCTCATATTCAGCAAAAATTAAAAAATTAAAAAATTAGCCGTGCATGGTGGCATATCTATAGTCCCAGCTACTCAGTGGGATGCTGTGAGGTGGAAGGACTGCCTGAACCCAGGAGGTTGAGGCTGCCATAAACCATGACCGTCACGATTATGCCACTGCATTCCAACCTGGGTGAAAGAGTGAGACCTCAGCTCGAAAAAAAAAAAAAGAGTGACTGTCAGATGCCCAACTGATTTCCATACAGAATATTGACTACCTAACAGTGTACTATCAGAACCTTTAGGAAGCAGTCTTGCCCAAGGAAGGTTCAGTGTTTGCAAATAACCCAGCAAAGAGATGGCCTTTAAAGTATATTAACTGAAGGAGACAAGTCAACTCACAGCTGGCGTACGAGCGGCTGTCATCCTCACACATTTTGTGCAGCTGCTGGTATTCTTCCTGAGCCAACTCAAACCGCTGCTGCTTAATCTGGTAGATTTCTTTCTTGGCATTGAGAGCCTCCTGGGCTACAATTAAATATTCCTTCAACATGCGTTCCTGTTCTCGCCTCCACTGTTCTCTTGGATCCTCAATCTGGGTAAGCTCTGAAATTTAAAAAGTAGAAGCATGAGTGACTGAAAAGTAAAATCTTTAGGTTGACTGATAGTCACACAGTGATGTTACCAGTCAGCATGCAAATTACTTAATTACCAGGATGCACATTATGGAAGATTCTACATTATGAACCTTTCCAAAGTGTCGAACACCTTCTATTTATATAACCACAGTTGAAATGAGAAGAAGACTCCACAGATATGAAATCGTCCATTGGAGGAGGGAAGACAATACTAGATGATTTTTTTTACCAATAGAGACCATACTTTGAATAACTATTGGAGGGGATGAACCCAAATGAGCTCCAAACTTTCACACTAATAGCTGTTGACAATCTTCTCATTGATTCCCTCAACATAGGATGATATAAATTCTACTGTACCTGGGCCTGGCTGGCTCCCCCTCTCCTTTCACCTCCTAGACCAGGCCATAGAGCATTTTCTCGTTCCTCATTGACTTCCTTATCTCCTTCCACCATAACATCCCCCATCTTCCACTCCTGTGTCCTCCCTGTCCAACTCTCTAAGGGCCTGTGCCGACATCTGGCTCCTGCCTTCCTCTCGAGCTCCAATCTTTCATTCCCAACTACCTCCTGGACACATCTCCATTTGGATGGACTCAAAGTCATTCAGAGCCATTTGTCCGAAGCAGAAGTCATTCTCTACACCAACCTTTCACTACCAAGAGCAAAACAAAACCACACATGACATTAACACGTGTCTGCTTCTCCTGCCTTCCCTCTCATAGGGAGCAGCAGCATCTAGATCTACCCACGGAGCCAATCTGGGACTCATTCTCAAAGAACTCCTGCTCCTCTCCCTCCCAGAACATTCCATGGGTCATAAAGAATTGGTGATTCCTGCCCCTGGGTATAATAATGACTGATGACATGCCTTTCTCTCTGTCTCCCCTTAGTTCACTCAGACTCTCGTGATCTTCCTGTCTCATGCCACCAAAAACCCATCCTCGTCACGCTCACCAAAGTGACCTTCCTAACTCCACTACAATTCATTCAAATAAACCTCTTTTAAAGTACAAAATCCAATCTCCTTGGCCTGATACAGGAGTCCTAAAACTTACCTGCCAGCTTCATATCTATTTTCTGTCCTTTTCTTCACAAACATCCTGTAGGCAGATTAGACTTTTGCAAAGGTCCCAGAGGCACTTGGCTAGCTCCCCTGTGCCTTTGTCATGCTGCCTCTGTCCTCTTCTGCCACAAGAAAGCATGCCGTCCTCCTAGACTCACTGCAAAGGCACTTTTCTTTTCTATGGCCTTCCAGGCACATACATCTCTGCCCTCCCAAGCCTCGGCTGCCCTTCTTCCCACTTATACTTGGCACATGAGTGTTTTTCTCATATCATCTCTGTTTCTCACCTAAACTATGAGCCCCTAGATAACATGGGCACTACCTCAGTCGGCTTTATATTCTCAGGACCTTCCACTACACGATGGAATATTATTCAACCATGAAAAGAATGAAGTTCTGATACAAACATGTTAAGTGAAAGAAGCCAGGCATAAAAGGTGACGTAGTATCTGATTCCATTTGTATGAAATACCCAGAAAAGGCAAAGCCACAGACAGAAAGCAGACCATTGGGCACGAGGGACTAAGGGAGGGGGAATGGGGATGAGGTTTTCCTTTGGAGTGCTGAAAATGTTCTGGAACTAGACAGAGGTGATGGCTGCACAACACTGTGAATACACAAAGTGCTACTGAACTGTTCACATTAAAAGGGTTCATTTTATGTTCTGTGAATTCCCCCTTAAAATGGTTAGAAAGGTAAATTTTACATTATGTCTGTTTTGCCCCCAGCCCCGCCACACACACACACACAGACGAAGGTGTGCTTGCTAGAAACTTTCAAGGTAAGTTCTCCCTTGAAAATGCCCTCCCCATCTACTCTTTCCTGACATCCCCTGCTCACTCCTTCACACACCACCTCAGAGTCCCTCCTAGAAAGCCTTCGTGGGCCTTAAAAGCTCACAGGAGGAAAATTTTAAAAACCCAAATCAGAGTCCTGCCCTAGCCCTGGAGTTCAGATTCAGTGGGCCAGGGGCAGAGTCACAACTTTTTGTAGCTGCCTGTATGTTTCTGATGTTTATTCAGCTGTGAGGCCCCGAGCCAGCAGCATTTTTCACACTGTTCCAGTATCTGGGGGGACCTTGGGAGCCCCGACAGGTATCAAGCCAGGCCCTCTAGTCCTTCACCTTACTGTCGACCTGCACAGTTCCAATTTCAGTATTTGACGTCTTAGGTTCTGTGCGTGTCAAGAGTTTTAAAGCTGTGCGACCAAAAGGCAGGCTCCCTGAAGGCCTGGGGCGGAGCAGGGATAGTGACCCCAGAGCTGTTGTCTTCGCTTGCCTCCCCCTACAGCCCTGGGTCATCCCTGCAACACTCATGGTGGCCGGAAGAAAACTTGGTGACTACTCAACTTTAGGTTTCATGGCCCTCTGGAGTGTCAAACACTGGAGGGTGGAGATTGGGTCTCACTTTCCTGTGTTCCCACGACCTAAACAGAGTGGCCAGCAGAGAGGTGCTCTATAAATGCACGCTGTGATTCAGCAAGTGAGCAAGCAAGGAATGTCACTAGCAAAGAAGGGGGCAACAAAGGATGAGCAAGTTGGGTTTATGAGAGAGATGAGTCGGATGGGTCCTTGGTCTCAGCAGCAGGCAGACAGGCTTTCTAGAAAGGTTGTGTGCAACAGATGCCTGCATCACCCAGTAAGCATCCATCCAGTATGTAGACATGTGGCCCCCAAGAAGGACAAAACCGGGTAATGAAATCATGGTGCCCAGGCCCATAGCAAAGTGGCCCTATGGAGTAGTGGCTCTCACATGTCCAGAGCTGCCCCCTGGGCCATCAGCTTAGAAGCAGAACCTAGCTGGCCATATGTACCCAAACACACATCCACAATGTGTCGGGTCAGCAGAGGGGCCGCCAGGAGGGCTGAGGCCTCCTAGCTTCTCTTCTGCCAGGCACTTACCCTGTCCTGTGGGTGGTGGGTCCCCCTAGAAGCCCTCCTGCCACTTGGATACCTGCCTGGGAGGGCAGCAGAGCCAAGACAGCACATATCCCCCATCTCCAATCACCACTGCCCAGTCTTTGGATAATAGCTGCAATCATACCCAAGGCTGAGGGCCAGGCATCAGAAACCCCATTGCCTAAGATCTGGGACAGGAAGACTCAAAATCTCAGAAGGTCACCCACTGGCAGCTGACAATGCAGGAATCGGCCCTGAAGATGCCAACCTGGGTCAATCACACTAAGGGGACATGAGGAGCCACAGGGTTGACCTAGAAGAGAGTTGCACAATCACTAGGTGGGGAGCATCCAGCCTTTTCAGGCCTCCCCTCCCCCCAGCCTCCTCGCACTTAACAAATCTAAAGGCAGAAAGTGAACCAAAGGGGAAGCCACGCTTCATGTCCTCAGTAGAAAAATGACAATGACAGAGACACTGAGGGAAACTAGAATTAAAATGAGAGACAGAAATGAATTCCAGCTGGGACCCAATCAAGGAAGGCTGATGCAGAGGTAGAAAGCCAAGACTGAGGGGCAGAGAACAGATCTAGAATAAAATGGGGCCTCAGGATCAGGGATTCTTCGCCTCGGCACTGCTGACATTTGGGGTTCACTCATTTTCTGTTGCGGGAGGGGCTCTTCTTTGCTTTGTAAGATGTTTAGCAGCATCCCTGGTCTCCACCCACTGGGTGCCAGCAGCACCTCTCCAAGAGACAGGCATTGAAAATGTCTCCAGATATGACCAAGTGTCCCTGGGGGGGCAAAACCACCCCAGGTTAAGAACCGCTGCTCCAAACAATTCTACAAAGGAGGCTGGCATGGTCAAAGTCCCATTGTTTTTGCTACAGTCTTCATACCATTTCCTACCTTCATACACACACACACACACACACACACACACACACACAGTCTTGGTGTATTAAAGTTAAATGTACAAGACAAAATGAAGTTAAGGTAACCACTTGGGTACATGCAGTCCCCAGCAAGATGCAAGCAAGGTATAGCTACTTAAGTGCTTTACTTTTTGAAGAACTCAGCTAATGAAAACTTATAATTATATTTACAAATCCCGGTTTACTGGAGCATTGGAAAGTTGAGACTGTTTCACTCTACAAAAAGTCTTTAGCATCTTTGACATTCAATATCAAAACCCATTCATATATAATGTCGCAAATTTGGCACTCTACTTACTATTTATGTGGTCCATGTAATAAATTCCAATTTGTTTATCATATACAGTTTCCCATCCTAAAGGAAGTTCATCCCCAACACAATCAGCAAACGTCAATGGCTTTGTTATCCTGAAAAATAAAATTATAAAAACAAATTTGAAGATCAGGTTAGTTTTGTATAAGTTTGCTTTATCTTATTTCATTGCTTTTGCACCAACTATCAAGCGGGAACGTTAGTTCACCAACTTTGCCTAAAAATAATCAATAACTGTATACAATTAAAAGCATTACTATCTCAAAGTGCAACTTCAAATACCAGCGAAAACAGATACTCACAGTTACTAACAAAACAGGTAAAACAAGCATCTTCTTCCAAGCAATATGTTTAATGAGGTGATGGCAAAGGAATGTAGCTCTTCCAGAACAATAGGGGAGCACCTATGCTCTGTTCTCATTCCCTGAGAAACGTTTCCCTTCATAACTTTCAGTTTCCATACATTACGCATGAAAACTAGTTTAAATCTAAGTAAAATGCATTTGTAGTATTTTCATCTACCAGTGGTCATAAGTCAATGAATTAAACATTAATCACTGACCAAATGCAAAAAGCCAAGCAAGGTAACAATACAATGAGATCCCTACTAAATATTTCCTGTATTCCTTATATAGTAGGAATTAGAAATTTCAGAGTCTTTTTTGTTTCTTTTTCTAGAGAAAAACAACAAAAACATTTTGTCTACAGGTGTCTCTCCTTTAGGGAAATCTGATTAAGGAAACCTAGGCTTGGCAGGAGAGATAAAGGGTTTTCAGACGGATTTCTTTAAGTACAGCTACCCCTCCCCCATCCCACGATCAAGTTGATTGACAAGACAGTGTTAGGACAGCAGCTGTTGTATAAAATGGGACACACCTATAATTGTCTGAGTCTGGGCAGCTATCTCTTGGGCTGCCTCTATAAATGCACACTGACTACTATGCATGGGAATCCAATCACCTAAACTTCACTAAGTCAATCCTCCCCTTTCTTTTGACCCTGGACCCAAGAAAGACACAATCATGGCCAAGCTCTATGAGACCAGTATGAATTCTGAAGATGTGATTTCCCCAAACTGGTTGAATAAGCTGTTTCTCCCAGTAGCATTTAGAAATTGATTGACACAATCAGAACACTTATTTTAACCTTCATTTTAAACACGTGGTTTTAAGAAGTTGGAGTCAATATAAAAATAGAAGGTGAAATATGCCACAGATGTCCTCCCAAACACAAGGCACTCAAAAAAATTCACATCACAAGATGAGCCAATTTCACGCTGTCTGTCCCGTCCCAGGATACTGACATCTGCATCTGCAGCACAATGCCTTTACTAGTCAGGAATGGTGTGACTGGTGAGGTTCCTAGTCAAGCAGGCAATAGCAGGCTGCTGTGCGTGATTAGAGGCCTGAATGGGACCAAACTATAGCAAACACAATCTTACTTGAACTCAGACTGAGTCCTGAGCAAATTGCTCCAATTGTAGCATAATAATATTCACAAGTAGGCCCAGAGAAAACACCTGAGCACAGGCACATTCTAAGCATATTTGCATACATGATCTCATTTAATCAACAAATACAGGCAGGAAACCATCCTTATATCACTGCTGAGACAAATTCTGGCACACTTTGTAATAATCGCAGATTTTATTTTCCTAGATTTATTTTCCTAATTATCATTCCAAAATATTTATGGGCCAGGGACTTTGTGGTTTTCTCCTACACAGCATATACGAACTATCATGAATGTTTGAAACTGTACCAATATCAAATGATGTTTTCTTCCCAGGAAAGGTGTTCGTGGGTAACGTTACTTCAAGTAATGAGTAAGTCACTTCAGAGGAGATATTCAGTTTCAGAATCTATTTGGCCACATCTTTTTTTTAAGGCTAGTCAAGTGAAGCAGTGGAGTGAAGAAGGAACAAAGAAATCTGTTCCTGCTTGTGATCAAATTAGTTGTAAATACCACTGCACTCGGTCCAGTCAAAGGAGAGTCGAGTAAATCTTGGCTCCTCTCTTATTGTCAGAAGGGCAATATCTGGAGGTGTAGAACACTGGACTTCTTTTGGTGTTGACTGGAAAGAGTGTTTTCTGGCTTTGTTGGCTAAAAAGCATGGTTCCTGCATGTCAGGGTGAGGCCAGAGCCACCCAAGAGAGGTCTCGGACTCGGGTGGGAGACAATCAGCACCCTCAGCAAGGCATTGGCTTCATCCTGGACAATCCCATGATCCCTCATCCTGACAGCAATCATTCCTCCACTTGGGTGAAGACAGCAATGTCCAAAGACCCTTCCCCAGCACAGTGGCTCTCTGTGCAGAAGTGCACAGCATTGAGTCTGCCAGGACAAACCCCCTAGGCTGGTGTTAAAAGTCCTACCCCAGCCAAACCCATACAAAGCTTCTGGCTCTTTCTGCTTCAACTCCCTACCACCAATCCCACCTCCCTCCTCCGCCCCGACAACACACACACAAACACAAATCTCTTTTCCAGGCAAATGGGTCTTTTACTTTCCTACCAAAACATCACACCCATTCCAGAGTGAGCAATCTTGTTCTCGGTCTTTTCTGGGTCTGTGGACAGGCTTACTACTCCCTCTCATACCCCAGTCCCATCTACTCTGCAAAGGTCAGCTCACACAAATCATCACCGCCAAACCCCCGCTGTCACCACTACCCAGGAGCCACATCTGTGCTCACAATTACTGAGCTCACTGGACACAAACTCCTGGTCATGCTTCTTACATTGTGCACATCTTCTACATAAGTGAAGTTTAGCTGTTGAGTCTCCTCTCTCAACCAGACGCCAGTAGGGATCATGGAAGGGAAGGAAGCTTGTGAAACTAAGATTGAGCCCCAAGCACACTTGCCTTACTCCTAAAAGAGTCCTCCACATTCTCACCCAGAAACCATGGTGGTCCTACACATCCATACCTCCAATTTCAGATCATCAGTCTTTTTGTTTAAGCTACACTGACACCCCCAAACTGACGTTCAATTCCAGATTCATGCTTCTAGGGATTTCCCTGAAACCCAGGATCCAGACCTTTGCATAGGAAAAAGCTGGTTTGGAGAGCACAAGTATCTTTAGGTCTGCCCAGCAGCACCACATGGGCAATTTTTACATGCATGATCACCAAACTGTCATGGGCAGAGAGACACAAAACTATCTAAGGGTGGGTTGGAAAAGGGAGGAACCAACTTGTGGGACTCAACAGCAGCTTGCTTTATGTCTGGTTTAATATTTGTGTATTGTTTTATCATAATAAAAGGACAGAGAAAATGCAAGTGCTAGTGCTAGCACAGGGGTTGTGTGTATTGTATACAGTTAAGAGTAAACATGGCTCAGTATGTGGAAAGGCTAAAACCTTAACCAACCACAGGGCTAAGTTGAATCCAAAAGGAACAGAACAAATCTAATGGAACTGAACAAAAAGTGAGAAATATTGGCTAAGTGCGGTGGCTCACACCTGTAATCTCAGCACTCTAGGAGGCCAAGGTAAGAAGATCTCTTGAGTCCAGGAGTTCAAGACTAGCCTGGGCAACATAGCAAGACCTCATCTTTCCAAAAAAATTTAAAAAATTAGTTGGGTGTGGTGGCATGTGCCTGTGGTCACAGCTACTCGGGAGGCTGAGGCAGAAGGATTGCCTGAGCCCAGGTCAACGCTGTGGTGAGCCATGACCGTGCCACTACACTCCAGCCTGGGTGACACAGAGTGAGACCCAACACAAAAAATTTTTTTTTAAGTTTAATATGTGGAAATATTAAATAATACAGTTTGAGCAAATAAATTAGCAATTCAATTTTGTCTTCTTACAAAATTTTTTAAGTTAAAAAAATTTTCAAGTTAGAAATAGTCAAGGGTTATGTGTAAAATATAAGGCAGAACTGGAGATGTTTAAATATTTTTCAGTTCTCCAAGAAAGGAGCCCCTTTCAACCCCTGCCTCCAATGCATTTAAGTCTTTCAACTTTTTCACGTGTGTTTACATATTATATAAAAGCAGAGGAATGGCAACGTTACAGCTTATTCCACTTATAATAAAACAGAAGAGAAAAATTAAAAGTGGAAAGGGGCACATTATTACAAGCACTAGCATAGAGAAAACAGTGATTTATAACAAGTGGAAGGAGATGGGAAAACTAAAAACAACAAAATATGAGAACTCAAACCAAACTGAAGCCTTTAAAGTAAAAATTGACCCTGATGATTCAGCATCTCCCAGATTCTCCTCTACTACACTACCAATTAATGATTTATACTCTCAAAGACCACCTTGAATTTATTTATGGCTAATTTTAATTCCCTAAGCTATTTTTGCATCTTCCAAAGGTATAGGACTTTTAATGTCTGTGGTTAAATTGTTACTAGGTTTTGTTTTTGTAATTGTGATTGATTTTCATTATATCTGCTTTTACTAGTTCAAATGCTGAGCACACAATTAAAAAATAAAGGTAGTGCTAAAAAGAAAAAGTACTTTAAGATCCCTGTTCCTCTAACCATGGTACCCCCCCCCCCCCACTTATAGTTAGTTCCAACCATGATGGGATTCCCCACATTGACAGCAGTCCCAAAGTAGAGCATTCTGAAGTAGTCGGGACCAGTAGATCAGCTGGTTAGGGCAGTTTCTCATTTCTGATCTTCAGATACTTTTTAATATGTGGAAAGATTAAATAATACAGTTTGAGCAAATACATTAGCAATTCAATTTTGTCTTCTTACAAAAGCATAATTAAGGCTTTTAATAACCTTGAAGACCAATTTTTTCTGAAGATATTAAAAAGCTTTCTTATTAACTAACGAATGGGGCACGGCTGGTGCCCAGGTAGGGTCACAGATGGGCAGAGGATATCAAAAAAAACAAAAAAAAGAAGCCGGGCTTGGTGGCTCAGCCTATAATCCCGCGCCTTGGGAGGCTGAGGTGAGTGGATTGCCTGAGCCCGCGGGTTCGAGACCCGCCTGGGCAGGCAAAACCTCATCTCTACAATAAATCAAAAAAATTAGCCGGGCATGGTAGCGCGCGCCTGTAGTTCCAGCTACTTGGAAGGCTGAGGCGGAAGGA
>CAUYQG010048994.1:0-13815 GCA_963574415.1 Tarsius wallacei | reverse complement strand
TTTCGTCTTTTTTTTTTTTTTTTTTTTTTTTGAGTTTTAAAAGCCTGTATATAGTGAAATGTTGATTTATTGAAATTCAGAGCAATACAGTCCTTGTGTAAATAAACTACATGATTCTTTAAGCTGCGGAGGTTTTCAACTAGCCCCAACCCAGGTCTCTTAATAGAAGCAAAAAAAAAACATATGTAGTCATTTAATTTAAAAATACATTCTTACCCATGGTGCATGATACCATCACGCCTACTCAGGGAAACATTTTCTCATTAATTCAGAAGGACAACCTAAAGTCTCGTTACTGGAAAAACTTAATTTTCTATATTATGGAAGACATTTGGTTGTAAATACTTGTTTTTTTTAATACAAGGTTTTTTATTTGAAAAGTATTATGATGCCAGGAACTGTGAAATAAATAAAGTATACCAAGATGACAAAGTGAACCTGGCCTTCAGTCTGCAGATGCTGCACCTCATCCATCCCTCTGATTCAAATCCAGATTTGAGGTGATGCCAGACATCTTCTGAGAATTGTGTTTGTCAGAGACTCTTGTTGTCTCATTCAAAATCTCCTAAAAATATCCTGGGATCTAAGACGCTGAAGAAATACTGAATTAGAAAAGTGACCAAACATGTGGTCTCACTTGAAAGTTAGGGTGAAAACAATTGATCTTAGGGTGAAATCAATTGATAACAGGGTGAAATCAATTACCACCTAATTGTTTAACTTTTTTTGGGTTTTTTTTTTTTTTTTTTAAGATTAGCACTACTACTAGATGCTGTGGAAAATTTTCATTCTCTTTAGGAGGAAATAACCAGGGGCTAAACCTTATGGTTTAGGGTTTACCAGTACTGAGGAAGTTTCAAAGTAAGAAAGGTTTAAATAGAGTAAAAATTCAGAGCCACGGGCCAGGCTCGGTAGCTCTACCTGTAATTCCAGTGCTTTGGGAGGCCGAGGTGAGTGAATTGCCTGAACCCGTGGGCTTGAGACCCGCCTGGGCAACTTAACCTCATCTCTACAATAAATCAAAAATTAGCCGGGCATGGTAGCGTGCGCCTGTAGTTCCAGTTACTTGGAAGGCTGAGGTGGAAAGATCGCTGGAGCCCAGCAGGTCAAGGCTGCAGTGGCAGGGAGCAGCCACTGCCACTCCAGTCTGGGTGACAGAGTGAGACTCCAACTCAAAAAAAAAAATTCAGAGCCACACTGTAATCTTACATTTCTAATAAATGCAGCTGCTTATATTTGCGTGTGCTGACTAAATAATAAATAGCATTAATAAGTAATAAATGAATTAAAGATTAAAAACATACTTTAAAAATATTTTGCATATCAGCATAGAGCATTCTCTTAAATTTAAGTGTTTTTACTTACCTGGAATCTGAAATTAGATAGCCTTCTCAAAATCGACTATAAATGCTTGTTTGCCAACCTGGGATGTATAAGACCATTTATACTGCAAAGGATGCTGAAAATCAGATTCTTTCACTACTGTAGTTCAGTTTTGCTTTTCAGTGAACCTCAGCTGACAATTCTAAACCTATCTAGCAACCAGAGGAAGCATGGAATTAGAAAAATGTGTCCTTTCTACATGAAAAAACAATAACAAAACCTTAAGAGTATGCTTTATGAGTCGGGCAGTGGCTCACGCCTTTAATCCCAGCACTTTGGGAGGATGAGGTAAGAGGATTGCCTGAGCCCAGAGGCCAGCCTGGACAACATGGAAAGACTTCATCTCTATGTAAATAAAAAAGTTAGCCGGGCATGGTGGTTCATGCCTGTAGTTCCAGCTACTTGGAAGGCCGAGGAGGAAGGATTGCCTGAACCCAGCAGGTCGAGACTGCGGTGGCCATGAGCATTCCTCTGCACTACAGCCTGGGTGACAGTGAGACTCCATCTCAAAAAACAACAACAACAATGCTTTATGGTGGTAGTGACATTTTTCTATAGAAAGTAACATGTATTATTGTTTAGGGGGCATGTTTGTGTCATCTTGAGGTTCTTACAGTATTTTTCTTTTGAGTCGAGGTCTCACTCTGCTGCCCAGGCTGGAGTGCGGGGGCATGATCATGATGATCATGGCTTACGGCAGCCTCGACCTCATGGGCTCAGGTGATCCTTCCACCTCAGCATCCCGAGTGGCTCGGACTACCTGCATATGCCACCACACCCAACTAATTTTTTTATCTTTTGTAGAGACAAGGCCTTAGTATGTTGCCCAGGCTGGTCTCAAACTCCTGGGTGCAAGCAATCTGCCCACCTCAGCCTCCCAAAGTGCTGGGATTATGGGTGTTAGCCATCACGCCCAGTCTTACGTATTTTAAATCCATCAGTTGATTTGAAGTGATAGTTACACATTTAAAGCATGTCTTGATAATCTAGTGATTCATAAATATTTGTTAAGGTATGTATTTTGGATCTAATCATTACTTATTAATGCTATTCATTATTTAGTAAGCACACAATATAATACAGACTGTCCTTACATCTGTAATTTCAGTATTAGAAAAGAACTGCCTGGAGCTAGATAGGGATGGTGATGCTACTCACTTCTTTTTTATTATTCAATTGCTGGAGGAAGTATGCCCTGAAGCAAGTTAGTGGGGTGGCACTCACTGCCACATTTTTCACTATAACTTATAAAACCATTTGCATGATAAAGTTGTGTTTTTTTTTTTTTCAGTTGGAGTCTCACTCCGTCACCCAGGCTGGAGTACAGTGGCACACTCATGGCCACCACAAGCCTCAACCTGCTGGGCTCAGATGATCCTTCTGTCAAAGCTGTCCAAGTAGCTGGAATGACAGGTGTGCACCACCATACCTGGCTAATTTTTTTTGTTGTTTGTTTTGTTTTTGTTTTTTTTTTTTTGAGTTGGAGTCACTCTGTCACCCAGACTGGAGTGCAGTGGCCGCTCCCGGCCACTGCGGCCTCGACCTGCTGGGCTCCGGCGATCCCTCCGTCTCAGACTTCCAAGTAGCTGGAACTACAGGTGTGCGCTACCACGCCTGGCTAATTTTTTTTATTTATTGTAGAGATGAGGTCTCGCCAAGTTGCCCAGGCGGGTCTCGAACCCACGGGCTCAGGCAATCCACTCACCTCATCCTCCCAAAGCTCTGGGATTACAGGCTGAGCCACCAAGCCCAGCTCAGTTTTTTAAAATTTATTGTAGAGATGAGGTCTCACTAAGTTGCCCAGGGTGGTCTCAAACCTCTGGGCTCAAGCAGTCCTCTCACTTCCGCCTCTCAGAGAATTGGGATTATAGGCGTGAGCAACCACGCCCAGCCTAAAATATTAATAAAGTTGAAGAAAATGGAGAAAACTTGAGGGGGACCATGGCAGGACTGTTGAACTATGTAAGGACTAGGCTTGAATCCATTTATCCAAGGTTGTTAAACTCTATTGCAAAACCAGGATATGGAAGGGCTTTTTTTTTTTTTTTTTTACTCTTATTGAGAAAAACTAAAAAATAAAAGTACATTGCTGTACTTCAAATCAAGAGATCTAAAACTGTGTCATGCATAAAAATCCATGGGGCCAAGCACAATGTCTCACACCTGAAATCCCAACACTTTGGGAGGCCAAGGCGAGAGGATTGCTTGAGTCCAGGAGTTTGAAACCAGCCTGAGCAATGAATGAGACATCATCTCTACAAAAAATAGAAAGAAAATTACCCAGACATAGAGGCTCACTCCTGTGGTCCCAACCACTTGGAAGGCTGAGGCAGAAGGGTCACCTGAGCCCAGGAGGTCAATGCCGTGGTGAGCCATTAGTGTGCCACAGCACTCCAGCCTGGGTGACACAATGAAGCCCAGACTCAGAACAAAATAAAAAAAAAAAAAACAAAAAACGGGAAGATCTATTTGGAATGCAGCTACTGTAGACTCTGCCCTCTTACCCAGATTCACTAGATCTGATCTAAGGTGAGGCCAGCTTTTTTCTTTTTGAAAAATGTTATGCCTGGTGTAGTGGCTTAAGCCTGTAATCCCAGCACTTTAGGAGGCTGAGGTGAGAGGATTGCCTGAGTCTGGGGGTTCGAGACTAGCCTGGCAACTTGGTGAGACCTCGTCTCTACAATAAATCAAAAAATTAGCAGGGCATGGTGGCGTGCGCCTGTAGTTCCAGCTACCTGGAAGGCTGAGGCGGAAGGATTGCCTGAGCCCAGCAGGTTGAGGCTGCAGTGTCCGGGAGCAGCCACTGCACTCCAGTCTGAGTGACAGAGTGAGACTCCAACTGAAAAAAATAAAATCTAGGATCTGGCCAGCCACGGTGGCTCATGCCTGTAATCCCAGCATTTTGGGAGACCAAGTTGAGAGGATTGTCTGAGCCCGCAGGTTTGAGACCTGGGCAACTTGGCAAGACCTCATCTCTACAATAAACCAAAAATTAGCCAAGCATGGTGGTGTGTGCCTGTGGTTCCAGCTGAGGTGGAAGGATTGCCTGAGCCCAGCAGGTTGAGGCTGCAGTGGCTGGGAGTGTGCCACTGCCCTCTAGCCCGGCTTAGAAAAGACTCCAACTCAAAAAAAAAAATCTAGAATCCAATCAAGGGTCACATATATTTAGTGGTTCTCTCCCTTTAGTCTCTTTTAATCTAGAGGAATAACCTTTACTTTTTTCCTGTATTTTATAACATTGGCATATTTGAAGATTCTAGACCATGGGCCAGGCACAGTGACTCATGCCTGTAATCCCAGCACTTTGGGAGGCCGAGGCAGGAGGATTGCTTGAGTTTAAGCATAATAAACCAAAAATTAGCCAGGCATGGTGGGCAACATAGCAAGACCCCGTCTCTATAAAAGATAAATAAATTAGCCAGGAATGGTGGCGTGCCTGTATTCCCAGCTATTTGGGAGTCTGAGGTGGAAGGATCACCTAAGCCCAGGAGGTCAAGGCTGTGGTGAGCTGTGATCATGCCACTGCACTTCAGCCAGGTGTAATGAGTGAGAAGCCAACTAAAAAAAAAAAAAGATTCCAGACCTTTGTTTTGTTTCTTTGTTTTGTTTGTTCGTTTGTTTGTTTTTGAGTTGGAGTCTCACTCTGTTGCCAGACTGGAGTGCAGAGGCCACTTCCGGCCACTGCAGCCTCGACCTGCTGGGCTCCGGGTATCCTTCCGCCTCAGCCTTCCAAGTAGCTGGAACTACAGGCGTGCGCTACCACACCTGGCTATTTTTTTCATTTATTGTAGAGATGAGGTCTCACCAAGTTGCCCAGGCGGGTCTCGAACCCGTGGGCTCAGGCAATCCACTCACCTCAGCCTCCCAATGTGCTGGGATTACAGGCTGAGCCACCGAGCCCAGCTTGTTTCTTTGTTTTTAGAATGTCCCACAACTGGCGTTTTAATGATTGGCCCCTCATTATAGATTCAGTTTCAACATTTTTGGCAGGAGTACCAAATGTAGGTGAAGTGTCCTCCTCAATTCATCACATCAGGAGGCACATATAATGTTAGATTCCCATTACCCCCATGTGATTTTTGATTCAGGTGAATCCACAGATGACACTTTGAAAAATACCTCCTTTATGCCTTTTACAATTTTGTGTTTTATTTGAAGTCTTGAAACTTCATAGGAGTTCTGTATCATCAACTCTACTCCTTAACTTGAACTGCTGAAACCATCAACAACAAACAAATAACCAAATATGTAGCATGATGCAAGGTCCTCACAGGCATCAAGGAAAAAAAAAACACTTTTTCCACGTTGGATCCAACCGAGAAAGCAGAATAAACTCATAAAGCAAGAAAACAAAGGTGATCAAAGATCAGAAAATGTGTCAATATTCAGGGGGAAAACAGATACACTTATATTTTATTAGTAGAAGTTTAAATCTGTGTAACGTTTTTGAGGATATTTTGGCAGTATTAAGAATTAAGGCTCATGCCTATAGTCCCAACACTTTGGGAGGCCGAGATGAGAGGTTTGCCCAAGCCCAGGAGTTCGAGACCATCCTGAGCAACATGACGAGACCTTATCTCTACAATTAAAAATGTTAGCCGGGCATGGTGGCGCATGCCTGTAATCCTAGCTACTTGGAAGGCTGAGGTGGAAGGATTGCCTCAATCCAGCAAGTCAAGGCTGCAGTAGCTGTGATCGTGCCACAACACTCCAGCCTGGGCAAAAGAGTGAGACTCCAACTCAAAAATAAATGAATAAAAGGTAGCTCTTATCAAGTGGCTGGGCACAGTGGCTCATGCCTGTAATCCCAGCACTTTGGGAGGTCGAGGCGGTAGAATCACTTAAGCCTAAGAGTTCGGAACCAGCCTAGGCAGCATAGCAAGTCCTTGTCTCTACAAAGAAATCAGAAAAATAAGCTGCAGGTGGTGGTGTACACCTGTAGTCCCAGCTACTCAGAAGGCTGGGGCAGAAGGATTGCCTGAACCCATCAGGTCGAGGCTGTAATTAGCTGTTATCATGCCACTGCACTCCAGCCTGGGCAGCAAAGTAAGGCCTTGTCTCCAAAAAATGAAAAGGAAAAAAGAATTAAAAATATATATATTTTTTTGACATAGCAATGCCATTTGAGAATTCTATTCCACGTATATAAATCTGGAATTCAGTCCCTTCTACCCCACTCCTTTCACTCTTACGACGAGCAAGAATATTTCTTTCCTCATTATTTTAGTGGCGAAAAACTAGAAACAACTAAATGTCTATCAAAAAGAGACTGGTCGGCCAAGTGTGGTGGCTCACATCTATAATCCCAGCACTTTGGGAGGCCAAGATGAGAGGATTGCCTGAGTCCACAGGTTCAAGACCAGCTTGGGCAACATGGCAAGACCTTATCTCTACAATAAATCAAGAAAAATTAGCCAGACGTGGTGGCATGTGCCTGTGGTTCCAGCTACTTGAAAGGCTAAGGCAGAAGGATCCCTTGAGCCCAGCAGGTTGAGGCTGCAGTGGCCGTGAGTGTGCCACTGCCCTCCAATCTGGACAACAGAGTGAGACTTCGACTAAATAAATAAATAAGAGACTGACTAATAAATTGTATGCTATGTATATTACTTAGCCATTAAAAAAAAAATGAAGCCGGGCTCGGTGGCTCAGCCTGTAATCCCATGCCTTGGGAGGCTGAGGTGAGTGGATAGCCTGAGCCCGCGGGTTCAAGACCCGCCTGGGCAACTTGGTGAGACCTCATCTCTACAATAAATCAAAAATTCGCCGGGCGTGGTAGCGCACCCCTGTAGTTCCAGCTACTTGGAAGTCTGAGACGGAGGGATCGCCGGAGCCCAGCAGGTCGAGGCTGTGGTGGCCGGAAGCGGCCACTGCACTCCAGTCCGGACGACAGAGCAATACTCCAACTCAATAAAAAAAAAAAAAGAGAGATCCAATTCTGCTTCTGGAAAGATGGAGTAGACATCCTTTTTCCTATTCCTCCTAGTAAGCACAACTAAAAACCGTAGACGTTATATATAAAACAAGCACAAGAAGACCCTGGAAGGTGGAGAAAAGAAGGCAGACAAGCTAGGAACCTCAAGATAGGCATGGCGGTGAGTTTTCTGGGTTTTCTTCTTGCTTCAAATATCCTCAATTGAAACTGAAGAAGCTAGCAACTCAGAAAAATCAAAAGGCACAGAGAAGAACCCTCCCCCGCACCCCACCCAAGTCTGCTATCTCTACCCAAAGGATCAGGAAATAGACATCCTAGGAAGACAGAAACGCTTTAAACAACAATTGCATTAAACACCACAGAAGAGACTGTAGTCCTAGCCACCCATGCCACTAAAGCCAAGTGCGAAGATTCTAATTTCACCCTTGGGAGGCTGTTGTGAGGCGCCCTGACATTCTGCTCCCCCACCACATTTTCAGTGGAGATCACAGGGGAGTCTGGACTTCCAGGTCAACCTGGCAATAACACCGCTGGGATGGTGTTAGAGGAGGCCTGGTAGAAAATCAGGACTTCAACCATGAAGCCACTCCACCACTTCACTGCAGTGTCAGAGGAGACACATGGGGAGCTGGAACCATATGGAGAACTGGAACTCTCCCGCTTGCCCCACCCCCAGCAGTAGCAAGGAGTATCCCCTCTAGTGTGAATGGGAAGTGTGGGGAGATAAAAGGCCCAAATAGGCCACATCAATTGGATATTTAAGAACCCAACAATTCCAACATGTATAACCCCCTCACTATAACCTTATGTAACCACCTACCCCTGTTTCGGGGCGGACAGCCTCTCTTTTGCTATACTGCCCGACACTCTTTTTCTATACTTTGCCTATAATAAACTCACTTTTCTTACTCCATAACTGTCTTGGTAAATACTTTCATCACCTGCAGCACTGGCTACACCTTGTCACACACATGACAGGAAGCCTGGACTTCTACCCCCTCCTGGTAGTTCTGTCTTTCCCTGCTAGAGCAGTATCAGAGAAAACCAGTCAAAACAGAAGATTTAAGTAAGTTCTAATAAACTCGTGAAAAAATTGCTCAATAACACTAATCATTCGAGGAATGCAAATCAAACTACAATGAAATACCACTTCACACTCATTAAGATGACTATTAAAAAAAAAAAACAGGCCAGCAAGGTGGCTCATGCCTGTAATCCCAGCACTTTGGGAGGCTGAGGTGAGAGGATTGCCTGAGTTCAGGGGTTCAAGACCAGCCTGGGCAACTTGGCAAAACCTTGTCTCTACAACAAATCAAAAAAATTAGCCAGGCGTGGTGGCGTGCACCTGTGGTTCTAGCTACTTGGAAGGCTGAGGCAGAAAGCGGGAGCCCAGCAGGTCAAGGCAGTGGTCATGAACATGCCACTGTACTCCAGCCTGAGTGACAGAGTGAGACTCTGACTCCAAAAATAAAAATAAAAATTAAAAAATATATATTTTCATGCTGAGAGACAAAAAAGATCTAGTCACATAATAGGACTGAAGTGACCAGGTTTCAACAGAAAATCACTTATGCCAAGAATCACGAAGATCTCAGACTGAATGAAAAATAGAGCAAATGCCAATTCTGAGATGATTGAAATGTTAGAATTATCTGATCAACATAGAAACAAAGAACTGAGTTCCATATGTTCTCACTCATAAGGTGACCTTGAACAATTATAATGCTATAAGAAAGCTATTGGCAGTAGTGGAAAACTGTCAGGGGAAGGGGGTGGGATTGGCAGTTGAGGGAAACTGCTAGGGGAGGGAGGGGCATACCTCATCAACAAGGGTACCTGCATGATCAATGTTTGTATACTTAATCCTGAATTGTACCCCACATCTTTTATAATAAATAAATTAATTAAAAAAAGAATTATCTGATCAAGATTGTAAAGCAGCCGTGACAAAAAAAAAAATGCTTCCACAACTAATTATGAACATGGTTGAGATAAATGAGAAAATAGAAAGAGCTGGGTGCGTTGGCTCACATCTCAACACTTTGGGAGACTGAGACAGGCGGATTGCTTGAGCCCAGGTATGCAAAACCAGCCTGGGCAATATAGGGAGATGTCCTTTCTGTGAAAAATAAAACAATTAGCCAGGTGTGGTGGCATGTGCCTCTAGTCCCAACTTCTTGGGAGGCTGAGGCAGAAGGATTGCCTGGGTGGGTCCAGGAGTCCGAGGCTGCGGTGACCCTAATTATGCCACTGCACTCCAGCCTGGGCAACAGTGTAAGACCCTGATTCAAATAAACAAACAAACAAACAACAGAATAAGACCCCGATTCAAATAAATAAATGTATTAATAAACAAACAACAGAGTAAGACCCCGATTCAAACAAACAAACAAACAAATAAGAAAAAGAGAAAAATTGACAAATTGGACTCATCCTCAACATTTACTACCTCCCTGCCCCCGGTCTGTCTGTCTATTTTATTGACCTGGGAGTGAGACACACAGAGGTGGACCCACACCCGTGGTGTGTGTGTGGAAAGGGTGAGATTGAAGATATCTGATGGTCACTGGTAGAATCGCAGGTCTGGCTGTGCTGGATGAAGAGGAGATGAGGGCCAGGTTGGCTGGTGGCTGTAAGGCCCAGACATTCTGCTGGCTGCATCTTCACGGGGAGCTGAGTGTAGGGCTGGGTGCAGAGCCTGGGTTTGTTGCATGGGCTCAGGGAGGATGAACCAGAGAAGCCAGTGTGCCGGTCAGCATGGTCCATCCGCTTTTTCAAGGGCAGAGCATCACCAGGCTGGATGAACATGTCTGGGTGGGTTGCGAGTGGCCCATAAGGCTGTGGCTGTGGCTGAGTCAGGTACTGCACCGCCAAGTCGCCCAGGACTCTGGGCCGGCTGTGGCGGCCGGTGGTGAACTGGGGGCTCAGCAGTCCCAGCGGCCCCGCGTGGCCTGCCTGGGCCTTGCCTAAGCTCTCTCTAGGGCCACTGCAAAAGTCACAGCTGAGCCCACGGAGTTCCGGGACGTGAGCACGTGGAGTCTGAGCATCTGCTTGGCTCTATGGGCTGCCATGAGAGCGCCACGCCACTGTGCCCTGTAGCACTCCCTACAAGCGGAGGAGATGCGTCCCTGTGGGCAGTCAGGCCCTGCCGGTCACAGTGGATGTCAGAATGGTAAGGTCGCTCTGCTCCTTTCGCCTCTGTTTTTCTTTCTCCTGGAAACTTCCTGGGGCTGCAGGAAAAGTTGGTGCTTCTCCTTCTGTGGGGCCAGAAACTTCTCCTACCGCTTCGGAATTTGTTCCTTGGTCTCCTCTGGTGGCATTTTGTCTCCTTTTTCTTTTCTTTTCTTTTTTTTTTTGAGTTGGAGTCTCACTCTGTCGCCAGGCTGGAGTGCAGTGGCACACACATGGCCACCCCAGCGTCGACCTGCTGGGCTCCCGCGATTCTTCCGCCTCAGCCTTTCAAGTAGCTGGAACTACTGGCACGCGCTACCACGCCCGGCTAATTTCTTCATTTATTGTAGAGACAGGTCTCGCCAAGTCGTCCGGGCTGGTCTCGAACTGCAGGCTCGACAATCCACTCACCGCACTCCATTTGCCTCGGCCTCCCAAAGTGCTGGGATTACAGGGTAAATCACCGAGCTCGGCCTGTCTTCTTTTTATTTTTTCATCCCGCGCCTCCTCCATTCTTTGTAGGATCATCCTGCCCACCTCTTCTTTCTGTGGCCGGGCTTTTCCTGGGGACCTTCAAGACACGCTGCCTGCCAGACCTCCCACGGGTTTGCTGGGACTGGGGGAAGCCTGGCCTCCAGGGCAACTCACTCTGGTGGTCACAGGGCCCAGCGGTGTCCACTTCCAGGCCAGCTGGCACCCCTAGCTTCTCTACCAGAATGAAAAAACCTTGGCAGTTGAAAGACCCTGTTAAAATAAAAAGACTAGGTACAGAAGAAGAGAAAATATTTGGAAATCACGTATCTGAAAAAGTATTGGTATCTAAAATATAGAAAAACTCTCAAAAAACTCAACAATCCTAACTCCAGCATGAGCAAGAGACATGAAAAGTCATTTCAGTGAAGATATACAGATGGCAAACAAGCACATGAAGATGTTTATTATTAGCCATTTGAGAAATGCAAATAAAAACCGCAATGAGATATCAATATACACCCATTAGAATGACTAAAAATTTTTTTTTTTAATAAGAGTCTTACTCTGTCATCCAGGCTGGAGGACAGTGGCACACTCACGACCACTGCAGCCTTGACCTGCTGGGCTCAGGTGATCCTTCCAAGTAGCTGGAACTATAGGCATGCGCCACCACGCCTGGCTAATTTTTCTTGATTTATTGTAGAGATGAGGTCTCGCCAAGTTGCCCGGGCTGGTCTCAAACCCATGGGCTCAGGCAATCCTCTTACCTTGGCCTCCCAAAGTGCTGGGATTATAGGCGTGAGCCACCACGCCCGGCCTAGAATGACTAAAAATTTTTTTAAAGTGACCACAACAAATTCCGGGAAGGATGCAGAGAAACTGGATCTCTCATAAGTTGCAGATGGGAATGTAAAATGGAGCAGCCTGGAAAACAGTTTAACAGTTTCTAAAAAGGCTAAACATGCAGCCACCATGCTATACAATCCAGCAATTTCACTCAGGGGTTTAACTGAGAGAACTGAAGACTTATGTTTACACAAGACTTGTATGTGAATATTTATAGCAGTTTTACTAATAGCCAGAAACTGAAAACAACCCAGATGTCTTTCAATATTGAATGGCTAAAGTGGGCTACATTCATACTGTGGAATGCTACTCAGTAATAAACAGGATCTATTTATTGTTACATGCAAAACCTGGGTGAATCACCAGATTATTATGCTGAGTTTTGTTTTTGTTTTGAGTCAGGGTGTCTTTCTGTTGCCCAGGCTGGAATGCAGTGGTATGATCACAATGATCACAGTTCACGGCAACCTCGACCTTGTCTTGTGCTCAGGCGGTCCTTCCATCTCAGCATTCTGAGTGGCTGGAACTACAGGCCCACAGCACCATGCCCAACTATTTTTTTTTTTTTTAATTTTGTAGAGACAAGGTTTCGTTATGTTGCTCAGGCTGGTCTTGAATTCCTGGGCTCAAGCAATCCGCCAGTCTTGGCCTCCCAAAGTGCTGGGATTACATGTTACCATGTTTCCTGGCTTTGGCCTCCTCCCATACCTTGGAGAAGCGAATCTCCTCTTTTTCTCTCTCTTTAATTTACTTTCTAAATAAACTATATTCTCTAATCTAAAAAAAAAAAAAAAGTAATGGAAAACAGAACCAGTAGTTAAGGAGTGGGTGGGGGCAGAAGAGAAATGAGTATGGCCATAAAAGGACAATATGGGGGATCTTTGAGGGAGATGGAAATGTTCTGTATCTTGATTTCATAATCGATGTGATATTTTCTGTGATTTTGCAAGGCGTTACCATCAGTAGAAACTGGATAAAGAGCACAGGGATCTCTCTGCATTCCTTCTCTTTTTTTTGAGTCAGAGTCTCTGTCATCCCCAGGCTGGAGTGCCGTGGCATTCTGCTGCCACCACAGCCTCCACCAGCTGGGCTCAGGCAATACTTCCGCCTAAGCCTTCCAAGAGGCTGGAACTACAGGCACATGCCATCACGCCCGGCTAATTTTTTTTACTGTAGAGACGAGATCTCACCAAGTTGCCCAGGCTGGTCTCAATCCCTAGGCTCAGGCAATCCTCTCACTTCAACCTCCCAAAATGCTGGGATTATAGGTGTGAGCCACTGCGCCCAGCTTGCACAGGGATCTCTCTGCATTCTGATAACTATATGTGAATCTTTGCCTGATGACTTATGATATGGAAAAAAAAACATAAAAAAAACTGTATGTGAATCTACAATTATCTTTTTTTTTTTTTTGAGTAGGAGTCTCACTCTCGCCCAGGCTAGAATGCAGTGACACGCTCACAGCCACTGCAGCCTCAACCTGCTGGGCTCAGGCAAGCTTTCTGCCTCAGCCTTCCAAGTAGTTGGAACTACAGGCATGCACCACTACACCCTGCTAATTTTTTTTATTTATTGTAGAGATGAGGTCTCGCTATGTCACCTAGGCTGATCTCAAACCCCTGGACTCAGGCAATCCTCTTGCCTTGGCCTCCCAAAGTGCTGGGGTTATAGGAGTGAGCCACTGTGCCTGGCCAATATGATTATTTTAAAATAAATCTATTATTAGTCATTTGATAAAGGAAATACTCCTATAAAAGAATAGTCGCCGGGCTTGGTGGCTCAGCCTGTAATCCCGCGCCTTTGGGAGGCTGAGGTGAGTGGATTGCATGAGCCCGCGGGTTCGAGACCCGCCTGGGCAAGCGAGACCTCATCTCTACAATAAATCAAAAAATCAGCCGGGCGTGGTAGCGCACGCCTGTAGTTCCAGTTACTTGGAAGGCTGAGGCGGAAGGATCGCCAGATCCCAGCAGGTCGAGGCTGCGGTGGCCAGGAGCGGCCACTGCACTCCA
>CAUYQG010048992.1:0-15599 GCA_963574415.1 Tarsius wallacei | reverse complement strand
CCACGCCCGGCTAATTTTTGATTTATTGTAGAGATGAGGTCTCGCTTGCCCAGGCGGGTCTCGAACCCGCGGGCTCAGGCAATCCACTCACCTCAGCCTCCCAAAGGCGCGGGATTACAGGCTGAGCCACCAAGCCCGGCTCAAAAATAAGGAATATTTAATGCATCTCAAAAAAAAAAAAAAATACCACTGCTTTTCACAAAACACTTTCCTGAATTCCAACCTTGCTATTGTCTGAATGTTTGTGTCCTCCCAAAATAGGTGAGGCATCTGGGTGGCGATTAGGCCATGAATACAAAGACCACATGAAGGGGATTAGTGCCCTTATAAAAGAGGCCCCAGAAAGATCCTTACCCCTTTACCATATGAGGTTCCAGTGAGAAGATGGCTGTCTATGAGGAAATAGGCCCTCATAGACCAGACACTGAATCTGCCAGTGCCTTGATCTTGGACTTTCCAAACTCCAGAACTCTGAGACATAAACTTCTGTTTAAAAGCTCTCCACGCTATGGTATTTTGCTATAGCAGCCTGAACAGACTAAGACAAGCCTGAACTGTGAAGTCTAGTTACTCCAAACTCAGTGCCCTGAATTCAATTTCTGCATTTATCAAGATGGTCCTAGTCCTAAGGTAAAGGTTTTGGAGAAACCTAATGACATCTCTGAAAAGCACTAACAGATTTCAAAGTGGTATCTGAGAAAATATCTCTGGTGTAAAATTGATTGGTATGGTCTAGTAGAATGCATTCTGGTCTTAAAACTTTTGCTACATTGGACAACCAAACAGAAATACATTTCTTTTTTGAAAGGTATTCCAGCTAATCAAAAAAATTATGGAATGAAAGCATCATCATTTTTATGGCTCCCGATCAATGGATTGGTTGCCAATATAACAAACCAATCAACAAAACAAACAAAAACCAAAAAAACTCCCCAAACAAACCACCCATTATGTGTATCCAGACAGAAAAACAAAACACTACTTATGACACCTGAATCTGATCAAATCTCTAGATCTAGTCACCAATTTACAGAAAATACAGAGGACAGAGAAACCTGTTAAACTACTCGGAGAAGATTTCAGGAATTCAGACCGTGGGAAACTCAACAGGACAAATAACCTGGTTCTTTCACAGAAAACTTGCAAGAAAAAAAGAATTTATGGTATTTAATTTGAATTTTTGCTGGATATATTACAGAATTATTGTTGGAGTATGATAATGTGGTTATGTTAGATAACTTCTGAAATGTTTATGGATATACTTATGGATGGGAATATAGATAAAATGATAGGCCATAAATTGATATCATGATGGCAGAAGCTGGATGTGGGCTTCATGGAAGCTCATGCTATTGTCTACTTTTGTATACAATTAAAAATGCTTCATAAGGGAAAACTGAAAAAAGTTGTGAATATAAAACAGACCATCAGAGACAGAGTGCTTGTCATGTTTTACTATGCTTAGAAAAAAATCCAGCATTCAGGGACACAACGATTATCCCTTTCTACTTCCTTAACTATAAAGTCCAGATCCCTTCCACAAACACAGAGATGTGTGTAGAAAAAAAATTAATGAGCACTGCAGCAAAGAGGAGTTTCTAGTACTGTGGGAACAACAAAGCGGTAACCAGTTGGTTATCTGCCAGGTACATGTCAAGGGTGCGCTTTAAGCTGAGTCTTCCAATGCAGTGATGTGAAGCATCCAAGAGAATTACCCTTTATTTACTAATTTCCTTCACTTTTCCTGGACTGATATTTCTATATAGACTCTGTCCTCTCTTATCTTTGTTCCAGCTGTTGGGCTGCACCCAAAACATTCCTGAGCTTCTGGCAATAAACTCTCTGTTCAAGGTCTAGCTCAAATCTCAAAAGTTACCTTCTTTTTTGCTTTTCTCCAATACTATCCACCCCCCCCCCCACCTGTATCTCCATCACAGCTACCATCTGACGGCCATCCTCCTGCGAGATAGCACCATACTCGTTGTTCTACCTATATCATTTGGTTTAATTCTCCCAGTAATTCTGCAAGGTCAGAAAAATAATTAAACATCCTCCACTGCTCACCCCAACCCCTGGCTTCATTCTAAAGAAGAGCAGACAGGCTAAGGAACTTGCTTAGCAACAAAAGTAGATGGAACATCTAGAACTCAGAGGTGGGTTCAGGTAACTCCAAAGGCTTCGTGTCACGCCAGACTGCACATTTCATTTAAAGCACAATGATATAGTTGGCTGAGATGATACCATCTTTATCTGTGCCTTCCTGTGGCATTTAACATCACCTGTCTTCAAGCCTTACTACTTATTCGGAGCTTAGTTTCTCTGCTTTTAGATGAAGTAGCTCTGACTGCCTTCTTTCCAAAGCTCATATGGCCTGCTTTAAAAAAAAAAATCACAGCTGGTTCTGCAAAGGAAGAGACATGTGTTACTAGACTGAGCCACAGGCAGGAAGCAATCTGCTCTCAGGGAGTGGCAGGGGCTGCAGTTTTCTATTAATTGGAAACAGCTTCTTGACATCATGAGGCTGAGTTGTTCCTTAGGTTACCAAAGTTGCCAAATCAGTTATTAAGTTGTGACTTAAGGTCAGAATTTGCAATTTTTTTTTTTTACATAAAAGGTATTCTAGTACTTAGCAACAGCTTATTACATTGAGGAGTCATGATAAGACACTCATGAAAACAAAGAACCTGTGTTCACCTATGACCCAAAATACGATACACATGGATAGACAGGCAGCAAGACTATCTAATTCTGTTTTATATGAAATTGGATGGTGAGACAAGCAACTCTTTGAGATGGTGGCAAGGGTCTCTTGGGAGATGACACTTCCCCTAAATATGCTCAGAACAGTCACCCCTGTATTTCTTCCTTGCAAAATTCTTTGACTGTGGTTTGTCCTTTCCTCTATTTTAAAATAAAATTAATGACAGGACAGATGATTTAGTTTCTTCAAGCAACACAAGGAATGAAAAGGGGTGGAGGGGAATATTAGGTTAAAAGAGACTTAAGAGGCTCATAATTAAAATAAAATGCTTGGATTAAAAGGTATCTTGCTTTGATCAAACTGTCAAGAATTATGAGACCAGAGGGAAAATGCGAACAGTCTGGATATCTGATTAGGAAATTAGTATCAATATTTTTGTATAATTATACTGCTGTGGTTATGTTTTTTTAATTAAGAAAAAAGGTATTTTACAAAAATACTTACTTCAAATGAAAGAAGGGGAGAGAAAATTAGATGGGGCATATATATGACAACACAACTGGCCATGGTTGATAATTGAGGGGGGATACCTCCCAAATCAGAATTTACTTATAAAAACTGTGTATTTCTTCTTCCTTGTTTAAACTCCAGTCACCTTCAAAGTACTCTCCATTTGAGGCAATACATCTATCGAGATGCTTTTCCACTGCTCAAAACAGTTTTAGAATGCATCAGTTTTGATGCCCTTTAGTGCTTCTGGCTGTTTTTTGTTTCACCTCTTCCACAGCAACAAAATGTTTTCCTTTGAGGACTTTTTTTCAGCCAGGGAAACAAAAAAAAGAAAGTCACTCGGAGCAAGATTGGGTGAATAGGGAAGGTGGGGCATGGGGATCATGCTGCTTTTTGGTCCAAAAGTGCTGAACGTCCAGAACGGTGTGCTCACAAATCGCCCATCATGAAACGGGCAAACACGCTGAAAGAATCTTCAAAAAAAAAAAAAATTCACTGAAGCCAAATGCTGCCTCTCACAACCACCCTAGCTGCTACACTGATGCTGATGGGTACCCAGCAGGGGAAGCCTGTACCACAAGGGGCCCCCCTCCAAAAAAAAATAATTCCAGTGGTTTGGGAGTTCCCCCTCGTACTATCCTCTCTACTTTCATAGATGTTTAACGTTTTCCACGATAAAAATACTTGCTTTGGACGCCTGACCTCATTGTTCCAGTGTCTTCAAATTCCAGGCTGACCTTGCTGTTTCTCCTACCTAAAGCCCCTCCACTGGCTTCCCATCTGCAACCCTTACACCTCAGTCTGTATGGCCTTGCTGTGCTGCATCCCTCTTCTCCCTCTCTCCTCTCCACTCTGTTTAGTCATGCCCTTCTTTCCCTTCACATTTAACCAAGAAGGCTTCTCACACTTCAAATATTTTGTTCAGTCCATTGGATAGGTGCTCCTGTACCTCACCATACTATATCTTTATTACCATTAGCTTTCTTACATTGATTTGCTTTACTTCTGTCTCCCCAACTAGAATGTTGGCTCCTTAAGGACTTGTCTGTTTGCTGTCACATTCCTAGGTTGAACACAGTTATCCAGACATGGTAAGTTAAACAGATGGATATGAATACAGAGTTCTCTTACCAGAAAGGGGTAAGTAGTGGTTTTTTCCTCTTGAAAACTAATATAACAAACAATAGGCACAGCAGAAAGAATTTACAACCAAAATTCACCTTCATCTTTAAATTAAGGCCCATGTCTCAATATGATTCCCAACACATCTACATGCCTACACTGTTGATCTTTGGATAAAAGTGTCTCTTTCCTATGAAGATCTTTGTTCTTACCTTCCAATGGAAACTACAAAAAATATCTGGTAACACATAATAACAACTTTAAAACCTTGTAGAGCTGGGCGCTGTGGCTAATGCCTGTAATCCTAGCACTTTGGGAGGTGGAGGTGAGAGGATTGCCTAAATCCAGGGGTTCAAGACCAGCCTGGGCAACTTGATAAGACCTCATCTCTACAATAAATCCAAAATAAAAACAAACAAACAAACAAACAAAAACTCGCCAGGTGTGGTGGCATACGCCTGTGGTCCAACTACTTGGAAGGCTGAGGCGGAAGAATCGCCTGAGTCCAGCAGGTCGAGGCTGTGGTTGGCCATGAGTGTGCCACTGCACTCTAGCCTGGTCAACAGGGTGAGACTCTGACTCAAACAAACAAAAACTTGTAGAAAAACATTTTCTGAAGCAAATACAATAGAAGCAAGTTAAGCAACAGTTAAGACATTCTCCTAATGGCTCATGGCACCCAGAAACCCATACCATGCAGGCTCAGAAGAAATCACACTTACTGCTTCCTCGTGCTCCTTCCAGCAATCATAATCCGTTGCCATGGCAATACTTGCATAACAAATTCCAGCCTCCTTAGCAAGAACCACTTCTGGAACTGTGGTCATATTGATAACATCTGCCCCCCAGGTACGGAACATGAAGCTTTCTGCCCGGGAGCTAAAACGAGGTCCCTCGATTGTGACCATGGTCCCCTTTGAGTGACACCGAAGTCCGAGCTTCTTAGCAGTCTCTGTGAGGACCTAGAAAACAAAGAACCAGAAACTCAAAACATGCAAGTATATATATATGTATATATGCAAAACTCAAGATTTTATTTTCCCCGGATGTTTAACAAATTAATTAATTAAGGAAGATTTTTCACTATAAATGCCTAGTATCCGCCAGGCCCTTGGAGAGAACTTAGATCGCAGAAGGGTATTTCCTAGATCCTTGCTCACGTATATAATTCTGTTTCCCGGATCCTCTGCACATAAAAGCTTATAGCTACGAGAGCAAACACTCATCTTTTTCTATGCAGCAGGTATTTACTTACATGCCTCAATCTCATTTACTTCTTAACAAGTTTAAGAAACTAAGCTGGTTTGTGAGTACAGACTTGAGTCTGAGCCCTTAACCTCTCAGGCTAAGTAAACTAAGGTGCCTCTCATCACAGATTTTCTCAAACAGATGTGCTGAGTTCTATTTCTAGGTTCCTGAGAAGTTACTTTTCCTTGCTTTTTAAATTCAGAATCCAAAGACTTTTGTATAGCCTTTTTTGGTTAGAAAGCAAAATTTATCTTTTGCCTGTTGCCTTCCCAAGGACTTACGGTGAAACCAAATGGGCTGTGACGATTTTTCTGTCCAGGGATAAACTTATCTTGGCATTCCTTTAATGGCAAGGCCAGGCATGGATTTTTAGAAACATTATTAAAAAATCTGATCACTCTGTTCAATGTTTTAATTAATAATTCACATCTAATTTTCAGGTTATTAAACAGGTTTTCCATGATTATGTAGTTCTGAACATAAAAGCTAAAAGAAATCATCTAGTCACTATAAGCAGGTGTTAAAATTATCTGAATCTGAATGACTAGCAAGTTTAGTTAGGTATTATATTCTCTAAGTTAATTTATAAGGTAGACGTCATGAGGCAGTTCACCTCTGACAATACTTCTGATCTTTTGAGTGATACCAGGCTTTCAAACCTGTGATTATAAAAGTAGCAGCACATGTGGACCAAGTCATAGACTGTAAGTTGTGGTAGTCATTTTATTCCCTGAAAGGATTCCTTACTTTATACCGTCATGAGCCCACCCGTTCCCCCACCCCCAACTTCTGAGATTTTGCTATAATGTTAGAAAGAAGTCTGGGCAGCAATGGCCAAATTCAGCTCAAAGGCGGAAGATGTCAATATGGTCATTTAAAAGCTATCAATAATAATAATAATTTAATTCATAAAAGCAGTTACTAGTCATTGGATAGTACATAACTGACAGGCACGCTTCCAAGTACTTTATAAGTACTAACTCTTATCCCTCACACAACCCTATAAGGTACATGCTATCATTATTTTCATTTTAGAAGTGGGATAATTGAAAACCAGAGATGTTAAATAATTTGTCCAATAATACACAGCTCCTAAGTGAAGAGCAGAGATTTAGCCCCAAGTAATCTGGCTTCAGACTACAGACACTTGGGTAATATGCTGTCCTATCCTAAATTATTCAAAAGGTATCCTAACAGCAAATCAAAACTGATTTAAAAAGGTAGGTTGCATCTTTGAGTGGCTCAGCTTACAAATGAAGGTGGTAGAGGTATTATTAGCAAAGGGAAATGAAATAATTCTTTATAACACCTTTCATAAAAAGCAAACTTGATGGGGGAAGAGGGACCAGGTGCCTAGCCAACTAATCTAATACTCAATGTCACCCCAATTCCTTATGATTCATTCTGGTATATCTTGCAGAAAGAATATATACCTCTCTTGTTTTGGGACAAAATGGCTCAGCCATTGGAATATGGCACACTCCTCTGGCACAGGAATGACTTCCGTCATAGAAGGTCTGAGGTCTCATGGTGGTCCTACAAAATAAAGTGAAAAAGGTTTGTTTGTTATTTAAAAAAAAAAAAAAAAAAAAGCCAACTATTCATACTCCAGGGGCTGGTAAATCAATTACCTAGGTCAACATCTTGGTGTTTGCTCCAGAGCAATAGCTCTGGGTAAGTTGAAGGCAACTGTTTAAAAAAGAAAAAAAAGCAGCTTCAGGACAGTATTTGGTTTTTTGGACTGGTGGCTGCAACAGGGTAACCTCACTGGATTGTAGGTACAACTCAACTATTGGCCCAGGGAGGTCAGGTAAAAAACTTAAGTCAGGATGAAAATTTTTCGTCATCGCAGATGTAAAAACTTTATACAAGTGAACTCCACGTATTCATCACCTAGATTCAACAATTTCTGAAATTTTGTCAAACTCGTTTCATCTGTTTAGCTTTTTCATGGTCAAAAATCCCAGGCTTAGACTCAGAACAGATGCAATTTCTCCTGGTGTCTTAAAAAAAATTTTTTTTAAACAGTTAACTTTGTTAGTTTCAGGATCCAGAGTACTTAACCTTGCATTTAATTGTCATGTGTCTAAATTAGGAGTAATTTCTCCCCATATTCCCAACTATATTTTTTCAGCTATTTGTCCAGGCCTACATTCGGGAATCTGTCTCTGCTGCCTCATTTACCTTTTTGCCCTTTCGGCCACAATTAGTTCTAAAGTGTCACAGTTCAAGTTGTTAGTGAAACAGTTTTGAAACCACAGAAGAAAGACTAAAATTAATCCAGCACTAAGTCATCTGGAAATTCCTTGCTAGAAGTTTACAGAACAAGCCATTTTCTCTGTGCATTAAAGGAACTCACATAGGAACTCATGAGTAACATAGGAAGGGGAGTCTTCATCTTTCCTATGGAAGGGACAGCTCTCAGGGAGTGATGGGTCATGGAAAGTCAATAGAAGAAGGTAGATAATGAGATGCTCTCTTCCACGTGTGGTGGAGTGGAGGTTGACACTGAGAAACAGTTTCACTATTTCTGAGTGTCACTATTATATTTGCATACCAAACAGTGACACTAACTGGCACTAATGCCCCCTCGCTCAGATATGAGGCCTGTGCGCTCTGGAGGAATGAAAACCCCGTTCATGCTCCTCCCAACCCTTTGTCATGTGTGCCTAAGGGAAATGCTAAGTTAATGCCAAAGCAATTCCAGATGGGGTTGAAGAACAGGTCAAATGACTGTTCCAGCCTGTACAAACAGAGGCTTTTCTCTTTTTGAAAAACTGACCAATAAAATGGCACTATGTGCTTAATTCCAGTTCTGGCTTGGTTTCAGCCATCGATGAGTCAAGTAAACAGCAACATCCCACTTAAAAGTGTGATTATGAAAATAGCTCTCTAAAAGCCAACAGACATCCCTGCTGTAACATCCTCATCTTATCTACCTCTGCCCCTCTCTCCTGTCTATCCCCACCCCTTTGCCTTGTTACTCCTCTTTGCTTTGAAACTTTTTACCTTAAGAGAGAACATTTACATCAAGTTTTATGCTACATTATATACACAAGATACTTACTGAGTAGTCTTAATTTCTTCTCTCGCGTGGCATGTTTTTACATTTCTCTCTCTTTTTTTTTCGAGGTGGAGTCTCACTCTGTCGCCCAGACTAGAGTGCAGTGGCACGCTTATGTCCACAGCAGCCTCAACCTGGCAATCCTTCTGCCTTAGCCTTCCAAGTAGCTGGAACTACAGGCATGTACCACCACACCTGGCTGTATTTTTATCTTTTAATAAAGCTCCCTAGCTTTCAACAAAGCTCCTAGTTGTATGGTTTATTGCAAATTGCCTTAAGTTTCTGATTCTCCATTTTCCAACCATAAAATATAGTATTCATCCATCTATTTATAAGGGTGTAAGGAGTCAACCAAGGTGTCCAGGTAATGCACAGTAGCTCAGAAGTGTGGTCCAGGCTAGAGACAGAATTAAAGGTCAGCACCATTTGGGTCCCTCAGAACACTCAACTTTGTAAGGGACAAGTAAAGAAGGTGGCCCTGGGGAAGAAACGAGGGCTTCAAAACCAATGTTCCTGGGCTATATATATTACATTAAGATACTAAAATGGAAGGAGCAGCCTCTTCGGCTGCCCACCTGTTTGTGGTGTTCTGCATCACTAACTTAAGCGTCAACACATGCAGTGAAACGTTTAATGACCTCAACTAAAATCCCTATGAACAGCAACACACCTGTACAGCATAAAACGATGAGGCACTGTTACTGGTGAACATAATTCTGACCACAATGGGGTTTCCAACCACAGCTGAGAGTGAATGACACCCACCAAAAGAAATTCTGGAGTGAAATGTATGTAACTTTTATAGCACCTGTCCTCTTTGTGAAGGTCTGTATCAGAAAAATCAGAGCTTTTATAACTCAGCAAGAACCTGGAATAAACTTGTCAGTCACGTACCACAAAGTGGGAACTGTTACCCAACTCAGCTTGCCAGTTCACTTCCAATTTCCAGTCAATACGGCTTTTCAGTCATAATTCACTCTCACCCTGAGTTTTCTAAGTGACATGAAGAAAATACAGGAAATGTACTTTTGTCCCTGCATTTGACTCTTATCATTGAATGTTTATTTGGTCTTGAGCAAACTACTTAACACCCTTGCCCCCAAGTTATTTCTGCATAAGGTATTAACAACAACTCCACTGCTGTGTCTGAAGGTTTGTGTCTCCCCTAAATTTCTAGGTTGAAATCCTAATCTCCAAGAGGTGATGATATTAGAAAGAGGAGCCTTTTGGAGGTGACAAGGCAGAGTCCTCATGACTGGGATTAATGCCCTTATAAAAGAAACCCCATACTGGGAATATACCTGGGAGAACTCACATCGTTCTATAAAAAAGATACCTGCACACATATGTTTATTGCAGCATTGTTCACAGTAGCAAGAACTTGGAACCAACCGTGCTGCCCATCAAAAGAGAACTGGATAAAAAAAACTGGTACATATACACAATGGAATATTACACAGTCATAAAAAAAAAAGGACAAAATCATGAACATCACAGCAACTTGAATGGATTTAGAGGCTAAAATACTGAGTGATCTTTCACAGAAACAAAGAACCGAGTATCACATGTTCTCACTATAAGCAGACCTTGAACATCATAATACTGTAAGAAAGGGATTGGCAGTAGTGGGAAACTGCCGGGGGTGGGGGGTTGGCACACCTTATCAACAAGGGTACCTGCATAATGAACACTTATATAACTAACCCTGAATTGTATCCCACATCTATAAAAAAAAATAAAAAAATTTAAAAAAAACAGAGACCTCAGAGAGTTGGCCTGTTCCTTCTACCATGTGAGGATACAGCAGGAAGGCATCATTTATGAGAAAGCAAGCCCTCACCAGATATCATCATATCGGCTGGCAACTTTTCTTGGACTTCCCTGTCTGCAGAACTGTGAGAGATAAATTTCTGTTGTTTAGAAGCTAACTAGCGTATGGTATTCTGTCATATCAACCTGAAAAGACTAAGACACCTACTGATACCCTTGTTTAAATATAAAACAAAGCTGCAAAAATCTCCAGTGGCTGCATCCCAGTAGACTGTGAAACAATGACATCTCCATTTTATATGTCAAACAATGCTGCCTCCAAAGATGTCCACATGCTTGACCCTGGAACTTATAATGAATATGTTACCTTACATAACAAAGAGGAACTAAGGTAGCAAATGGAATTAAGGTTGTTAACAAGCAGATCTTAAGACGGAAAGATTTTTTTGGATAAACTAGGAGGCCATACTATATTCACATGGATCCTCACATGTAGAAGTGGGAAGTAGAGGAATCAATGCTGGAGTGATGAGAGGTGAAAAGGACTCAATCTGCCATTGCTGGCTTTGAAGATGGGTAAAGGCCATAAGCCAAGGAGTGTAGGTGGTGAAGGGCAAGGAAACAGATTCTCCCCTAAGCCTCAGGAAGGGAATGCAGCCCTGTAACACCTTTTTTTTTTAAGTTCATGGAGACATGGAGACAATCTACAGGACGTAAAGATAATACATTTATGTTTAAGCCACTAAGTTTGTGGTCACTTGTTATAGCAGAAATAGGAAGCTAATGCGCATGCTTATGTGGTTTGATATGGTTAATCCAGCAATAGTTTATGTTTTCTATAGTAACAAAAAACTGGCGCCAAAGATCTGCCCCCACTCTCGTTTCAAAAAGTAAAGACTTTTAGCTAGGCAAGGAGGTAAATTTTAGCTTGGGATCCAACTGAGAAATACAGACTTTGGGAACCGAATGGTCTGGCTTTACCACTCACTAGCAGTGTGCCTCTGGGAAAGTAATTCTCATATCTCTGCACCTCAGTTAGCTTCCTCATATTTAAAACGGAAATAATTCCACATACCCTTTAAGGTACACGTAAGAACTGAACAAGATAACACGAAGCAAGTACTTGGCACCAGTCACCACCAATTATGAAAAATCTGTTCTGTACATCTCTTCTGCCCACCTCAAATTATAACATTTTGATGGGCCACAAGTCAAGGGCACCCAACAAATTGCTTGAGGTTGTCAAGCAGAAATACGTGCTAAGGAAAGTTGCTGCACAACAAATAAAAACTGCCGATGGTAGAGTGAAGGAGACAAAACTATGTTGGGTACTAGCAAGTGAAATTAGTTTAAGACAGTCAAGGAGAGAACACTGGGCATTTTTAGACACAGAGAGGGAGAAACGCCCAGAGAAAAACTGACTGGTAGGTTGTTTCTTGAACTAGAACACTTAAATCGGCTTCACGATAACCATTTGTTAATGCTTTTCTTTTGAGAAAATGCAGAGTTGCAACGTGAGGGCAAACACCTGTCTTCTAGCAGAAGCAACCATGTACCTCTGAGAAGGCTTTGAAACATGTGTGTCCACAACAAGCCCCAGCCTGCAGGAACGTGAGTCATTTTACTGGCAGAGCAGAAGAGGCTACTCATAAGGAGGGTGGTTGGGGGAAGAGATTCTACCTGCGTCACTTAAAAGATATCCAAAAGTCTCAAATAGTAACAAGCATGGACGGTGACAAGATAGAGGAAATTTTAACACACACAGACTAAGAAATAAAACAAATCTGTCCTATTAACAAAAAGAAAGTGAAAAATTATTAATCTGGACCAATATCATTAATTTCTCTCACTGCTCTGATCTCATGAGTGCCCGCAACTGCTTATGCCGCCATAGCAAAGGAGAAAAACCAATGTAAGTTTATATCCTAATAAGGTGATCCCACTCAATCAACAGGTTAGAGTTTTCCCTCCTATTTTCCATTATTTTTCATGAGGTCTTGTTAGTATGCTAAGCAGTAGCATGAGAATAAAAAAAATTTCCTGGCACTGACACAAGTGTTGATAACAATCTCTTTGGGCCTCAATATTCTAACCTGTAAAAGGGAATGACAGGGTATATGGGAGCTGTCTCCTCAAGCTGTGATAATTAGCAGTGTCAGAAACATAGTAAAGGTCTAAATTTCCTCATCTATAAACTGGGGAAGTGATTGCTGTATGCAATAAATGTGACTTACTGGCTGTGGCATATAGGAGGAATGTAAAAATTGGTAGCCTAGCATTTTTAATAATAGAATACATTGGGAAAAGGTAATAACAGAAGTAGGTTATGGAACTGAGCAGAAGAATGAACTTCATACAGGGGAGTAGCTGACCCCACTTCAAGGACAGAAAGGCAAAGATGGGGATGCAAGGAACAGATGAAGAGGGGGTGAAGGAAGATGGTGAGTTTATGCCTAACAGCTTCTGCTTTCTCTACAAAGTTAGAGGTGACATTCTCAGCTAAGAGTGGGGGAAATAGGTAGGGATCTATAAGAATGGGAAGGGTTAAATATACCTGCTTACAGGAACAGGAGAAAACTAAGCAAAGGTTTCCTGAGTAATTCTTTACCATACCACTCTATTTCTAGTCATTGAGAGGTGGAAAGAGACTGATAATCAGAGCATTTCCCCATGTTAGGGCCCAGTGCTTGACACTATGACATCATGGGGGAAGCCCAAGCAGGGGTGTGTCTGGGAGAAGGAAATAAACGGACATAACTGATCCCTCAGCACAGTGCTTTTTCAGCGGGACTTTCCTAATGAGTAAGAATGCAACACAAAAGCATACTTAAAATTAAAATTCTCCCAGTTTTTCTAGCTAGAAAATAAGCTGAAGAAGAAACAATGTGAAGAGGGAGGATACCAGAACTTTTAGTAATCAATCTAACACCCGCGCATTTAACGGATAAGGACACAAAGTGACAATGAAATTTGAGAGCAGGGCCAGGAAAAAATCTTGGATGCCCTCACTACTAAGCTGGGCTTCTTTTATTGCATTCTTCAAGCAGAACCTAATCACCAGTCTATGTACAACACATTCACCACATTTGACATAAATTACGTGGCACTAGGACCCACACCCTGCTTCCTTTAACATTCTTTTATTTAGTCACATTTTTTTCTCATGTGAAAAAAAAATCCTTATTTGCAAAACATTCCTGATGAAGGCCACTATAAAGAGCAAGAAATCTCATCCTCCTTACTGATGTGTTTGCTAGTTCACCTTGAGATTCAAAGGGGACCCAAAAAAACCCAGGTCTTTTTTTTTCTCTTTGTAGTACACTGGGAATTTATTCCTCTAGATCAGTCAACCAAAGTTTTTATTTAGAAATTTTGAGAAGGCTGCATCACACAATTCGCGGAAGTAATGTCCTAAGTTGTGGCAAACAGGTGACTGGCTGTTCCACCATGACAATGCATCTGCCCACATTGCACTGAGTGTTCAGCAGTTTTTGACCAAAAACAGCATGACCCTCCACGTCCCACCCTCTCTATTCACCAGATCTCCCCCGAGCGACTTTTTTTTGTTTCCCCAGATGAAAAAAAGTCCAGAAAGAAAAATGTTTTGCCAATATGGAAGAGGTAAAACCAAAATTGGCAGAAGCAGTAAAAGACATCAAAATTGGTGAGTTCAAAACCTGCTTTAAGTGGCAGAAAAAGCATCTTGATAGGTGCAATGCATCAAACAGAGAGTAATTTGAAGGCGACTGAAGGTAAAACATGCAAGAGTAAACACACAATTTTTAGTAAATAAATTTCATTTTCTTGGCACCCCCCCACCCAATATTTCTGAGCGGCAACAGTTAAATAGGTCACACTAATCTGATTCTTAAAAAAAAAAAAAACACTTAACATAATATGGGCATCATTCCAGTTTACAGATCTAGTTGTTCCTTTTTTCGCATGCATAATAAATATGGTAGATTAAATTCTTATGATAACCAGAATTCACGGCATAGAGGAGGAAAGTCAAGCATAGATGATGCTGAAATCTACCCATGTACCTTGCAGTACATTAGTTTGGGGTGAAAGAAAAGCCATTATCATCAGTTCTCCCATCCAGATAAACAAATGTGGAGAAGTTTCTAACAATAAATGGGCTAGAAAATGGAGGGCCTGTGGGCCACAGGGAAAACAGGAAGAGACAACAAGATGCCTCATGCTTTGAAAATAATCAGCTCGTGGGGAAGCAGTGTTGCTTTGCTCCAATGGCAAAAATCTCGATAGAAAGCAGTCTTGTGTGTCACTTTATTAAGCATTGTTGAAGTTAAGCTTTAAAAGTGGGGTGGGTGTGGGAAGTAGGAGAGTCATGCCCTTCTGTAGCTGCAAGGCTAATACGTAAAAAGAAAACAAAGACCAAGCAATGCATAGTCATGCTTCTAAATTTCTCCAACTCATCTTAGAATTTGGTTAGGCTGATACAGGTCCCTTGCCAAGCCAAAGGCAGGAAGGAGGTATGGCTTCACAAAATAGCGTACCCATCACTGATCCCACTAGGTTCAAAAGAGGAAGCTGTTATCTTTAAAGCCCTTTGTAGAAAAAATAGTTGCCACCAGGAAAGGAGATAACCATAGATCCAATCAGCAAGTGAGGGCACAGGCAGCTCTCTTAACTGCTCCCTGAACAGCAGCAAATAGACACAGAAGACGAGAAAATGCCAGGATAAAAACACATATAAAGCTCAGAGAAGAAACAATCTAAAAAGTCTGTGAGGTCGGGATGATGGTGGTTGAGCCAGTCGGACTACGTGAATCCTGGTGTGAGTGAGTTTTGTGTATATGCTGGTGAGTGAGTGGGCGTATGAGTGGCTGACTGAGAGAGGGCTAGGTAGCCAGTGGCCAGGGCTCTCCTGATGCAGTGGCTGGTGCTGCAGCTGCCTGGCTTGGACCCTAGTGATTCCCAAGACTGAGAAACAGAGCAACATTTTTAAAATTTTTTATCAGCAAAACCCTCCCTGGAAAGAAAGTGTTGGGAGAGACTGACTAAGTGGGGGCTCATGAGCAAGCAGCCAGGGCCCTGGAGCGACAGTTGGTGTTGCAACTTCTCTGCTTGGTCCCTGGCTCTTCCAAGGTAGCAGAAGCCAAGCACCATTTCTTTTTTTTTTTTTTTTTTTTTTTTTTTTTTTTTTTGAGTTGGAGTCTCACT
>CAUYQG010048986.1:0-15500 GCA_963574415.1 Tarsius wallacei | reverse complement strand
GTCCGCTTATGAGTGAGAACATATGGTCCTCTTTTCTTTGTTTCTGTGGTTGATCACTGAGTATGATAGACCCTAAACCCATCCAAGTTGCTGCGAAGTCCATATGTTTGTCCCTCTTTATGGCTGCATAATATTCCATTGTATATATGCACCACATTTTTTATTCAGTCCAGCTTTGATGGGCAGCATGGTTGGTTCCATGTTTTTACAATTGTGAATAGAGCTGCAACAAGCATATGTGTGCAGGTATCTTTTCTTTAAAAAGATAAACAAAATTGATAAACCACTAGATAGATTAGTTAAGAAATGAAGAGAGAAGACTCAAATTAGCACAATCAGAAATGAAAAAAAGAGACATTGTAAATGATACAATGGAAATTTAAAAGGTCATCAAGACTATTGTGAACACCTCTGTGCAAACAAACTAGACAATCTAAAGGAAATTAGTAAATGATTAGAATCATACAATCCCCGACCCTGAATCAAGAAGAAATAGAAATCCTGAACAGACCAAAATGAGTAGTGAGATTGAAACAGTAATTAAAAGTCTCCCAATAACAACAAAAAAAGGACCTGATGGACTCATAGCTGAATTCTACCAGACTTTTGAAGAACTGCTACCAATTTTACTGAAGCTATTTCACAAGATTGAAGAGAAGAGAATCCTCCCTAATTCATTCTATGAAACCAGTATCATTCTGATATCAAAGCCAGAAAAAGACTTAACAAAGAAAGAAAACTATAGATCAATATAATTTTTTTTAGTTGGCGTCTCACTCTTTTGCCCAGGTTGGAGTGCAGTGGCATGCTCACAGCCACCGAAACCTCAACCTTCTGGACTCAGACGATCCTTCCACCTCAGCCTTCCAAGTAGCTGGAACCACAGGCATGTGACATCATGCCCAGCTGATTTTTATTTTTAATTTATTGTAGAGACGAGCTCTCACCATGTTGCTCGGGCTGGTCTCAAACCTCGAGCTCAAGTAATCTTCTTGCCTCTGCCTCCCAATGTGCTAGGATTACAGGCGTGAGCCACCATGCCTGACTAGGATCAATATCTTTTATGAACATAGATGTAAACATCCTCAACAAAATATTAGCAAACTAAATTCAACAGCACACAAAAAACATACACTACAAACAAGTGGGTTTTATCCCAGGGATGCAAGAGTTGTTCAACATATGCAAGTCAGTAAATGTGATCCATTACATTAAAAACAAAAATTAAAAGCAAAAATTGTAGGATTATTTCAATGGATGTAGGAAAAGCATTTTATAAAAGTCAACATCTCTTCATGACAAAACCCACAAAAAAATAGGCACAGAGGGAACATTCCTCAAAATAATAAAAGCTATATATGACAAACTCACAGCCAATATCATCCTGAACAGAGAAAAATTAAATGCCTTTTTCCTCAGAAATGGAACAAGGCAAGGGTGCCCACTGTCACCACTCCTATTCAACATAGTATTGGAAGTCCTAGCCAGAGCAATCATACAACAAAAAGTAATTAAGCATATCCAAATTGGAAAAGAAGAAATCAAACTATCTCTAACAATATGATCTTATACCTATAGAACCCTGGAGACTCCTCCAAAAGACTCCTGGACTTGGTAAATAATTTTGGTAAAACTTCAGGATACAAAATCAACACACACGCAAATCAGTAGCATGCTATCCACTGGTAATGACCAAATTCAGATCAAGAACTCAATTCAAGGACTCAATTCAATTTACAGAAGCATCCAAAAAGCTAAAATACTTAGGAATATGTTTAACAAAGGAAGTTAAAGATCTCTACAAAGAAAACTATAAAACTCTGATGAAAGAAATTACAAAGGATACAAACAAGTGAAGAAACACTCCATGCTCACGGATTTAAAGAATCAGCATTATTCAAATGACCACATTACCCAAAGTAATCTACAGATTCAATGCAATCCTTATCAAACTACCAACATCATTTTTCACAAAACTAGAAAAAAAAGATCCTAAAATTCATATGGAACCCAAAAAGAGCCAGAATAGCCAAAGCAATCCTAAGCAAAAAAGAACAAAGCTTGACGCATCACATTACATTACTTCAAATTATACTACAAGGCTGTAATAACCAAGACAGCACGGTACTGGTACAAGAGCAGACACATGGACCAATGGAAAAGAATAGAGAATCCAGAAATAAACCCAAATGCCTACAACCAACTGATCTTTGACAAAGCAGACAAAAACATACAATAAATTTAAAAAACTACACACATTGGAAAAAGAACACCTAAAATCATAAAAATTCTAGAGGAAAAACTGTTATGGACATCAACCTCAGCAAAAAAATTTATGGCTAAAACCCCAAAATGTAACTAAAGCAAAAATAAATAAGAGTGAGACTTTTGAAACTAAAAGTCTTCTGCGCAGCAAAAGAAATAATAAATAGAGCAAATAAGTAACCTGAAGAATGGGAGAAGATATTCATAAACTATACATCTGACAAAGGACTAATATCCAAAATCTACAAGAATTCAAACAAATCAGTAAGAAAAAGCAAATAACCCCATTAAAAAGTGGGCAAATGACATACACAGACATGTCTCAAGAAAAGATATACAAATGGCCAACAAACATATGAAAAAATGTTCAGCAACACTCATATCAGCCACAATGAGATACTACCTTAGACAAGTCAGAATGACCATTATTAAAAATCAATCAAACAATAGATGCTGGTACGGATGCAGAGAAAAGGGAACACTTACACACTGTTGGTGGGAGTGTAAATTAGTGCAACCTCTAAGAAAAGTGGCATGGAGATTGTTCAAAGAACTGAAAGTAGATCTATCATTTGATCCAACAATCCCACTGCTAGGTGTCTACCCTAAGGAACAGAGGTCGTTATACAACAAAGACACCTGCACCTGTTCATCGCAGCACAATTCACAAATGCAAAGATGTGGAATCAACCTAAATGCCCATCAACTGATCAGTGGATCATAAAAATATGAATATACACCGTGGAATAATACACAGCCATAAAAAGAATAAAACCGTGTCCTTTGCCCCAACATGGATGGGGCTGGAGAAAATCATCCTAAGTGAACTGACCCAGAAACAGAAAACCAAACACCACATGTTCTCACTCATATTTGAAAGCTAAATGGGTACAAAGATGGAAATAATAGACACGGGGGCACCGATCGGGGGGTGACAGGAGGAGATTAGGGTTCAGAAACATTGGGCCAAATGTTTGCTATCTGGGGAAGGAGTCACCTGAAATCCACCCCACCACCACCACACAATATATCCATGTAACAAATACACATATGTACCCCCTGAATCTGAAATAAAATTTTTTAAAAAGAACTGAGAGTTTTGGCAACACTCAGAAGAGTTAAGGCAAAGCAGCACACAAGGACACCAGCAGGATAAAAATCCTTTCCAAATGGTTGAGCCCAACTGGAAAGCCAATTGATAAATCAGGAGCAGTCAAAAGATATCTCTGAGGGCATTTCCATTCAAGCGTAGAATGATTCCATCCATGTCAGTTGTGTTGTCAATGGGGGCATAACTTCTCATTGTAGGGTCTTTACGGATCATTCCAACACAGCCACTGGAATTACACATGGAAAGGAATTTGACTCACCATGAACTCAGAGAGTAGGCAGCTAGAATTGTTTAGCAAACAGCAACAATGACTACCAGAAAAACAGCTAGGTAACTCAAAAGCTAACCAGTGATCTGGTGTGGACAAACACTCAAATGTCCAAGATGTTTGCGAACAGTTTTCATAAACATTACATCATGAACAATAAATGCAGAAAGGCAATATTTATACATCAATGCATTGTTTCACATGGTACTTTAAATATTTATTTGCAAAAATACATATTTTAATAACAGATTTCATAATAAAAATATAGATTAAAATGAAGTTGTTTCTTGTTTTTTTTTTTTTTTGAATAGGAGTCTCACTTTGTTGCCAAGGCTAGAGTGCAATAGCACACTCATGGCCACTGCAGCTTCGAACTACTGGGCTCAGGCAATCCTTCCACCTCAGCCTTCCAAGTAACTGGAACCACAGGCATGTACCACCATGCCCGACTAATTTTTTTTTATTAATTGTAGAGACAAGGTCTTGCTATGTTGCTCAGGCTGGACTGGAACCCCTGAGCTCAGGCAATCCTCTCGCCTCAGCCTCCCAAAGTGCTGGGATGATAGGCTGAGCCCCCGCGCCCCACCAAGTTTCTTAATATAGAAAGAGCTCTTACAAACTGACAAGGAATAAGAATACCATGAAAGAAAAAAAAAGAAAGAAAGAAAGGCATTTGAAATTGAAGGATGTATTGTGCTCACAGGTTCTGGAAAGGGAGCCACTCCAAGATGGGAACCATATAGGAAGAGCGCCCTGAGGGTGGGCTCAGCCAGGTAGGTGGGCTCAGCCAGGTAGGTGGTGACCCACGAACAAGGGCATTTGTTGGAGAGTAGGATGGGGTGTACAAGCAAAAGATGTGAGGGGATTTTACATTTGGACATCACCAAGTCGCAGTCAGGGACTAGCCTTGTCCTTCTGGTGAGCCTGGTCACCCGGGTGGAGTGCTCACAGCCTGTGGGCATGCTGAGGCAGCAGGAAAATGCAAAGTTTTAAAACTTACCATGTGCTAAGTGTCCATTGACATACGAATGGATAGAGAAAACATGGTCTGCACATACAATGCAATATTATTTGTCCACAGAAAAGAAGGAAATCTTGTCATCTGTGGCCACATGGATGAACCCAGGGGATCTCATGTTAAGTGAAACAAGCCCATCACATGAAGACTAATGCTGTTTGATCTCAACCATACGCAGAATTACAAAAAAGGGGAAATCAGTAAAAGAGAGTAGAATGGTGGTTGCTGGGGACTGGGGGATTTATGAGGGAGATGGGAAGATGTTGGCCAAAGGGTACAAACTTTCATCTGTAAGAGGAGTACATTTTGGTAATTCATGCGTAGTATGGAAACTATAGCTAATAACACTGCATTATACACTGGAATTTTGCTAAGAGAGTAGATCTTAAGTATTCTGACCACAAAGAGGCAATTAATTATACGAGGTGATAGATGTGTTAATTAACTTGATTATAGAATCCATTCACTGTGTGTGTGTGTGTGTGTGTATGTATATATTAAATCATGTTGCATGCCTTAAATATATGCAATTTTTATCTGTCAGTTATACCTCAGTAAAGCTGAGAAAAAAGTCGTTGCATCAGCCAAATATTCAATTTCATCTCTTGCAAGTTCTTTCTTCCACAAAACACTAGGACGGACATGAGCACAATTCACCAAGTTTTTGCCACCTTATGAAAAGCGTGATCTTTCTTCCATTGTCCCACAATAACTCCGTCTGAAATCGCATCATAGCCTGAGCCCGTGGGTTCGAGACCCACCCGGGCAACTTGGCAAGACCTCATCTCTACAATAAGTCAAAAAGTTAGCCGGGTGTGGTAGCGCACACCTGTAGTTCCAGCTACTGGAAGGCTGAAGCGGAAGGATCGCCGGAGCCCAGCAGGTCGAGGCTGCGGTGGCCGGGAGCGGCCACTGCACTCCAGTCTGGGCGACAGAGTGAGACTCCAACACAAAAACAAAAAAGAAAGAAAAGAAATCGCATCATAATGGCCTTTGCCATCCATGTTGCCACCAATATGATATTCAGGATCACTTAGGCATACTCTGAGAAGATTAAGGCTCTCTCTACAGCTCTCCTCTTTTCTTCCTGAGCCCTCACCAGAATCGCCCTTAATGGGTCATTCACGGCAATGTAGACTTTTTTTAAGCAGATGCTTCAAATCTCTTCCAGGCTTTACCCATTACCCAGTTTCAATGCCACTTTCACATTTTTAGTTATTTATTTTACCAACACCCCTATTTCTCAATACCAATATTCTGTCATAGTATGTTCAGGCTATTATACAAAAAAGCCAAAAAACAAACAAGGGTATTCGGCCCTAATCCAGAAAGACAGTCCTAAATGTCATAATCCCAAATGCTGAAATCCCAAAAGATCAAAATTCAAGTCTAAAATTCCAAAAATCATGATTTCAAAAGATAAAAATTACAAAAATGTAATTCCAGAAAAAATAATTTCAAAATTGTTTAAAAAAATACATTTGTTCAAAGTGTGTTTATCTGAGAAATGTAAAAAACATGAGGTCTGAAAACTAAGTTCGCGAACTTGTCACTGGTGCTTATATTAGCAGTACCGGACAAACAACTCAGTAAGGTTTCACGACCTTGGTCTATCAGCATCTCACAACTGTGTTCATATTAGCATGTGGCGGTGTCTTGCTGAGTGGCATTCATTGTTGTTGTTGCATGGTTTTGTGTGCCGCTGCACGGATGTCAGAGCTTGGATTAAAGCAATGAACAAACATTAAATTTCTTGTTAAGCTTGGCAAGAGGGGAAGTGAAATCAGGGACATGCTAGTCCAGGTTTATGGAGATACTGAAGAAAACATCAGTGTACAAATGTAGTAAACATTTTTCCATTGATGAAGAGAGTTCAGGATGGCCAGTAACGAGCAGAACTGACGAAAACATTGCAAAACCCACCTAATTTTGTATCAAAATCATCGGCTGGCTATAAGAAGCGTAGCAGACCAAATAAACATTGATAGAGAAACAGGAAAATCTTAACTGAAAGCCTTGGCATGAGAAAGGTGTGTGCAAAAAATCGTCCCAAAGGAGCTCCTGCATCGTGACAACACGCCAGCTCACAATGTGAGGGAGGAGTTTTTAGCCAGTAAACAAATAACTGCATTGGAATACCCTCCCTACTCACCTTCTCTGGCCCCCAATGACTTTTTTCTGTCAAAGATAAAGGAAATATTGAAAGGAAGATATTTTGATAGCATTCAGGACATCAAGGGTTTTACAACAGCTCTGACGGCCATTCCAGAAAGAGTTCCAAAATTGCTTTGATGGGTGGACCAGGCACTTGCATTGATGCATAGCTTCCTGAGGGTAGTACTGCAAAGGTGACCATAAGCAGCAATGAGATATGTGGCACTAGGATGAGTTCATGAACTTAATTGTCAGACCTCATAGGCTACTTTAAGATAGGCAATAATATGCATTTTTTTTGCAAGCATAAACACTCAGGTATACTAATGACAGGTTGTACAAATATAACAGTTATGAGCACATAAATTGTATTCATAAAGAAATGGGTCAAGAAGCAAACTGTATAAAAACATATAACTATAATTGCTAATTATGTACATTCAATTTCATGACCGTGGTCATCTGAAAAACCACAAAGAACAAACTAAGTCTTTTGATGAGACTGATCAAAAATTGAAATGAGTCACCACCATGTATGCAGCAACCTAAAGAGCTGAGATCTCGAAAAAATTTGCCTTTCACAAATGTAGATGTACAAAAAGTACATCTCTTTATTTATTGAGGAAGTCTCCATGTGTTTACGTACACGCAAAATGCTTACACACAAAACCAGCATGTGACAATGCACTTCCGTGAAGTCAAATCTGCGGAAGGTGAATTAGAACTCTCTAAAAGTCTTTACACAGTTTATACCTCCAGTATTAGAAATGATGTGAAGATAAAATGCATAGCAGAGTGAATTGGCACTATGTGTGAAGGAGTAGCAGTTGCACTTGACTGAATAATTTGGCAGAGGAGAGTTTTTGTAATTTTCACTTGGCTTTCACTTCTTCCATGATCTTTGAAATACCCGCTGCACTCATATTTGGAGAATGGTTGTGGCCTACAAATTTTGTAAGTATAGTCTATCTATTTGGAAGTCTGAACATTGCTCAGTTGTTACAATGGAGCATTTTTCTGCTTTTGCAGCACAAATAATAACTCGCTTTTATACTTTTGTTTTCACCATGAAGAGGCCTTGTACATTTATCACATCACTTTTGTCAGGGAAAATTTCACAGATCTCTTTCGCTGTGTTGTGAGAAATATAGTAAGGAGTAACATTTGACTTCCCCAGTATCAAACCTTAGTCAAGGTTCTCCAGGGAGATAGAACCAATAAGATAGACAGATGATGATGATGATAGATAGGTGATTGATAGACAGATAGATAGATATGATAGAGAGATGACAGATAGATGATTGAGACAGATGATTGATAAATAGATGATAGATAAGATAGCTGATGATAGATAATAGATTACATAGATAGGTAGATAGATAGATAGATGAATAAGATTGATTATGTGGAGAGATGGATGATAGATAGATAGATAGATGATAGATAGATAGATAGATAGATAGATAGATAGATAGATAGATAGATAGATAGATGAGAGGGGATTTATTAAGGAGATTGGCTTGCATATTTATGGTGGCTGAGAAGTCTCGTGTAGGCCAAGTCTATCTGCAAGCTATGGACCGTGGGATGCCAGCAGTATGGCTCAGCCCAAGTTCAAAATCCTCAGAATGAGGGAAGCCTAAGGTGCAACTCTCAGTCTGAGGTCAAAGGTCTTAGCACCCTGGCGGGGCACTGGTGTAAGTCTTGGAGTCCACAGGCTGGTAAGCCTGAAGTCCCGATGTCCCAGACAGCACAAGCAAAGTCTGTCCCTGCCCTCAGAGAAAGACCAATTTGCCTTCTATATTTGTTCTCTCCAGCACCTCAGTAGATCGGATGGTGGCAGCCAATGTTAAAGGAAGACGTTCTCTACCTACTCCACTCATACTCATGCAATAATCTCCTCTGGAAACACTCTGATAGACACATCCAGAATGATGTGTACCAGGTTTGGGGTATTCCTTAATCCAGTCAAGTTGACACCTAAAATTATGTCTACAAATTCACTCCTTGTCAATTTAGCACCCACTCGAGTCTCCTTAAAAACCATACTTAATTACCTAATAAAACAATACCAAGGTAATAGCTCTGGCTAACATGATGGCAACTAACAGAATGCACCTATCCTGCATGCAACTGAAAGCACACTAATCTGTTTCCCAGAATTCAGCTTTCAGGGTTTCAACATTCAGGATTTTCATGTTTCAAGATAATTATTTTTGGAATTTTCTATATGTTAAAAAATTTTTAGATTTCAGGTATTTTGATCTTTTGGGATTCCAACATTCAGGATTATGGCATTTGGGATTGCATCTCTCAGGATTATAATCAGGACCAAAAACAAAGCAAAACAAAAGAACACCATAGATGGGAGCCTTATAAACAGAGATGTATTTCTCAGTTTTGGGAGGCTGAAAATTCCAAGGTAAAAATGCTGGCTAATTCGGTGTCTGGTGAGGGTCCACTTCTTGGATCATAGACAACCATCTTTTTGATGTACTTCGTAGAGTATAGAAGACCAGAAATCTCTCTGAGGGTGCTAATCCTATCCACGAAGGCTCTGCCCTCATCATCTAATCGCCTCCTAAAGGCTCCACCTGCTAATACCATTACCTTGGGGGTTAGGATTTTGACATAAAAATTTGGGGAGAGACAAACTTTCATATCATAACACTAGGTAAGATTTTGCTTGATTCCAGAAGTTGTGAATTGAATCCTGCTGGGTTTTAAATTATTCTTACTTCTTCAAATATTCCTAAACTTTAGTCTAGAATACTATTATATTACTTGGAAACAGTTTGATGCGCTAGGTCTTGCCTCTAAGCTCTGTGAGGGTAGGATCAGATCAGCATGTAGCGAGGGCTAATTATTCCCCACGCCTGTGGTAAGGCTCTTTGGCGAACCCAGTGCCCTCTAAATTGTGAGTTTTCCATGTTGGATAAAGGGAACCATCAGTCTTCCCGGAGCTGTGCGTAGCTTCCATCATTTCATCATTCTCTTCCCAGGGAGTTTCCTCACATGTGTGCACGGGTCAGCATTCAGCTGAATACGCAAAGGGGATCCCACAGACCTCCAGGTCGCTCTCCTTCCTTTCTCCCACCTTCTTTTCCTTCTCCCTCTCTCCCTCGCTCTCTCTCTATGGGACTCTCTTCTCTATGTGACTCTTTCCTATGAGTCCCAGCCACTTTCGTCACCAAGATTCTCCGCTTTGTCTCCCCAGTTGTGCTTGCTCTCTGGATTCCCCAGTCCACGGTGGCTTGGAAACTCTCCCAGGCAGTAAATCAGAGCAACCATGGAATTCAACTTACTTTCTTTTCTCTCATGGTTCACTACCTTTTGTTGCCTCATATCCAGCATCTCAAAAGTTATCGTTTCACATATTTTGCTTGTTTTTTAGTTGTTTCAGGTGGAAAGGTAAACACACTTCCTGTTTCTTCATTTTGAGTGGAAGCAGACATGTCTCGCTTTTAAGTTTACCTTTTTGATTTTGCACCAATCTATTTATTCTATTCTCCTTCTACATATTTTCAATTAGGCTTATAATTTTACTAGACTTTTGATATGACATTCTACTTTCACTGCATTTTTTCTTGCTCTCATTCCTGTTTTTACTCTGGCCACCAATCATCCTCAGCATTGCCACCAAGGTGAGGTACATAACAGACAAAACATGTTAATACTCCTATGTTTAAAACCATTTAGCACCATTCCTTGCCCACAATGTAAAGTTCTAATTCTTTAACATGGCATACAAAGGCCTTCTTCGTGTAGCCCTAATTTACCTCAGCAACAATAACATTATCGGCAAAAAGTAGGTATTGTTGGGAACATCTGCCATGTGGCAGAAACTGGCAGATGCTTTGCTGAAAAATAAAGTTCTTGTCCTTGGTATCTTAAGACTAGCAACTGAGAAATAAAGTATATGTAATGCTTATCTCGGAAAAAGTGCTGGTAAGGAGGCAGTGCACATAGAAGGAATAATCTATATGAAATACCACGAGGCAGGGAGAGATCTGGCATGCCCAAGAAATGAAAGAAAGCCAGGGTGCCCGTATAGACTGGGTTATAGTGACTGTCTCCTTGGAAGGCTGGAGATGCTTCTTTCATTCCCCATTTCGGGCCCATCACTAAAACCTGACAATGTATATGCCATGAAAACTGTTAGCAGGTCTTTCGAGCTTCCGTGTTTCTCCATGCCTATATTCATCTGTATGTGCCAGTTCCCATACCCTAGACCTTTTCGTCTTTTGTCCTCTTGGAAAAAGGTTGGCAGCTCTTCTTGTCTTTTAAACGCAATTTAATCCCTTCCTCACAGGAAAGAGCTTTCTCTCTGGTCATTCCTTTCTCTCAGTAGATATAACCACTTTTGTACATTATTCACCCTGTGCTTTAAACCCATGTTTATCATCGCTATCATATGTGTTTCCCCTACTTGAATCTAAGTTCTATCAAGCTAAAATTATGTCTTGTTAATTTTTGTTTCACCATTTGTAAAATCAGTAATAGTCATGGCTGATTCTATTGCTGTGCCGCATCCCATGAGAAAATAAATACAAATGCTATGCGAAAAAACCTACACAAAATTATTCACCAGATACATTTGGTTATGGAAATAATATTAAAAGTGGATATAATGATAAAGCATTAATTGTTTGATTATGTTTTGCCTGTCTTGATTTAGCTGTTAACATAATTTACCTACATGACAATTACTGTTTTTTGCGTGTCTAATATATTAGTCCAAAACAAGGTTCAAAAATTTAAAATGTTCAATTCAACAGCAACAGCATATAAGTTATTTCCCCTTATTTTTTGTAAATCTGTGAGTGGTGTTTCCTAATTTCCTCTGGCAGTTTCATGTCACACATTGAAGAAAATATGAGTTTGAAAGGGAATCTCAGCTTTTTCAATGACTTCCTTTTTGGGGTTGACTCCACCTCCACATGCAGGCTTTTCATTTTTATAAGGAAGCGGTGATTTTTAGAATTTTAGTCTTCTACTTCAGGAGACTATGTCTATGAAATAATAAAAGAAGGCTTTTAAGAATCACTGAAATTATAAATCTTTGGAATGGACAAACTCAGAATGGTGCTACTTGAAGACTCTGGATCTCCTGGTAAAATCTTCTCATTTATTCTACATTTCCTCTTCAATGGAGTATAAAACTATAATGACAGTCGACGAATGTGATTTGAAAGTGGTTGGCATCAGGAGAGTAGGGAGTGGAAAAGGGACACTAGTCTTAGATGGTAGTACATTTGATCTGCCATAGAGTCAAAATTGAAGATGTGAAATAGGGATCAGAATTGACATGAGTTTTGCAAAACTGCTGTGATGAAATTAAATCAGGAACCAAAGTTAACTGAACTGCACTAAACAGGAAAATAATAATTTTTAGAAGAGATAGAATATATAATGGATATTGATTGAAAGTTGGTTACCTAGAGGAAAGTTAGAATAATATATCTGAGTTATGTACTCCATGACGTACACGGACATGTGAAAATCATGTTGCATTTTTAGCTTTAAATTAGCGTTGGGTTGGAATAGCAAGAAAAAGTGAGAGCAATAATAGCACTAAAGAGCGCATTATAATATAATGCTATAGCTGGAGATGATGAGACTAAAGATTTGGGTTTTTCAGGTAAAAATCATCACTTTACGCCATCAATGTTTTGTTCAGCTACTATTTGTCAAGTACCATGCTAGGTACTGATGAAATTATGATGAGCAGATATAATTCATTTACTCATGTAACTTACCTTCTACCAGTGAAGACCAGGTAAACACGAATACAGGGGTACCCATAGTTAAATACTGAGGAGTTCAGGGAATATGGAGATCTCGGGACACCTGTCCTATGCCTGTAAGAATAACTGCCCACTACTAAGTTCCATTGATGCCTTTTTTCATTTTCCAGGTATTCCCTTGCAATTCTTGCTTCCACCCTGAACTTTCTTCTAATCCCTCACTCCTAGGTTACGTGCAAACATTTTCAAAGCCATTTCACTGGAACTGCATGACCCTGGGTATGAGTCTTTCCTTTCCACCTCGCATTTAGATCCAGGAAGAATGTTCAGTCTTGACTTAACCTTCTGCGTCAATTTCAAACCTCTGAAGCCATCTGTCTTCTCCAAAGTCTCTTTTTGGGGTGACTCTACTTTTGCCCCCGTCCATTTTCACAGACTTCAGAAGATGGTATGTCCACTTGAGTCCCTTCACGATTGCAGCCATCTCACTTCTCAGCACCTGTTTCTTCGCCAGTTCTCTTGGTGAGTGCTTTGTCAAATTTACTTATGGCCTTAGCCCATTCTGAAAGAAATGCTTTTTTAAAAGCTTATGATTTGTCTGAAGGCTCGTATCTAAAAACTAGCTAACTATGGATTCAAAGTGTCAGGTATTAAATGCATGCAAGAAGAACCTAACCTAACCGTGTGGCACCAAAATGTTAGCCTGCCCCCTCCCCAATAAAATAAACTCACAGGAATAAAAAGTGCATGTTACTTGAAGATCAGAAGTAATGTCAAGCTGAAAAATAGGGAAGAATACAGAGAAGAGAAGACTTCAGAATTTTTGGAACAAAAGGAAATTTTAAGAACACCTTAATAAATTCCAATGCCAAAATGTATCTAAAAGTGCGTTGAGAGAGGCCAGGTTGGTGGGACCATGAGGTTCCTCAGTTGAGCTAAAATAATGCCAAGGAGGCAGCTGAGATCATCGGGAAGGGAGGGCTCGGGGGAGAGAGTGGGGAGCAGGAGTCGAGAGGGGTTTATTTCATGGTAGAAAATGATAGGAAAATATCTCCCTCTTAATTTTCATTTAAGTGAACAAGTTTCCATCAGATTTCAACTGTTGTTTTGAAATGCCTACTATTTCACACATATAGATGTTAAATTTCTTACAACTTGTCTTTTTATCCTTATAAATCCACTCTCAGCCTTCTTTCAATTGAGCTTAGCATTTTGGAGAAAAACGTATGTAGTTCACCCCTATATGATTCGATAACATCTTATTTAACTGGTAAACATGGAGAGTATATAAATTGCCACTATTAAGAGTACCCAACCATACAATAAATTATCATACGGTATTTTGTTACTCAGCTTTTCTGGTGATGTGTCATTGCTTGATGCCAGTGACGCTGGGGCTTTTTTTGTTTGGCTTTGTTTTGTTTTGAGTTGGAGTCTCATGCTGTCACCCAGAATGGAGTGCAGTGGCATGCTCACAGCCACTGCAGCCTCAACCTGCTGGACTCAGGCGATCCTTACAAGTAGCTCGAACTACAGGCGTGTGCCACCATGCCCAGCTAATTTTTTGATTAATTGTAGAGATGAGATCTTGCCAAGTTGCCCAGGCTGGTCTTGAACCCATGGGCTCAGGCAATCCTTTCACCTCGGCCTCCAAAAGTGCTGGGATTATAGGGGTGAGCCACCACACCCAGCACCCCCCCAAATTTTTTTAAACAGAGACTGGCTCTATAATTCAGGCTAGAGTGCAGTGGTGTGATCCCCACTCACCACAGCCTCGACCTCCAGGACTTGAGTGATCCTCCCATCTTAGCCTCCTGAGTAGCTGGGACTACAAGTGCCTGCCACTACACCTGGCTAATTTTTTTGGGGGGGAAGAGGTTAGAGATGAGGTCTTGCCATGTTGTCCAGGCTGGTCTCGAACTTCTGGTCTCAAGCGATCCTCCCACTTTGGCCTCCCAAAGTGCGAAGAGTATAGGTATGAGCCACTGTACCCATCTCTTTTTAACATTAAAGAAGACAACTTCTCCAGGATCTGAGAGTGGGACACGTTACGTCCCTACTTTTGCATTTGATGATGTTTCTGGACTCGTGAACACGAATGCATCAAATATGCTCACTTTGGTAAGAGATTTTGCTTTTGATATTCTCTTCTCTGCAGGTCATGCTACCCTGTGTAGGGCTCAAAAGAACAATTCTTATCTATCTCTGTGGGTGCACAGAAATGGAGAGGAATGCCTACTCCGCCTTTTCCCTATCCTTATTTCCCCCTCATCTCCCCCCATAGATGGAGTGTTGAAAGGACAGCTAGAGCCACAAACCAAGGTCGGCGCAGCCAGACGGCGGCCTGAGTTCCCAGGGGCTCCCCACTGCTCCCTGCCCCGCGGACAACCTCATGAGCTGGCTTGTCTCCTTGATCGGACTCCAAAAGTGCAGAAAGCAAGCTTCATTTTTCCCTGACACAGCTCTTGCCTTTCCAGCCTCCTCGTTTGTTCCCTTCAAGGGGGGAGGAAGAGATGATGCATCCTAGCAGGCTATTTTTATGCCATTCTCCGCTCTAAAATGAAAAATGCATGGGTGCATGCTTCTGTGACGTTGGGACTGTGGCCTGGCTCTGGTCCCACCACTAGCGGGCTGCATGGTGACAGGTCACCAGCCCTGGCTTCAGTTTCCATGCGGAGATACAGAGTGTTGGGCAGCTGATACTTCTTCAACATTTTATGATTCTATGTAATATCACAAGCATATCCCTAAAAGGTAAGCGTCTGGGCTTGAATTTCATCCTTTGGTGGAATAGTCTATGTGTCTTTTAAACCTCCTCCTTCTGTACAGCACTAAGCACGACGAAGCCTTTCTGCAGCAAAGTCATCCTAAAGGGGTTGGGGTTATCTATGCACAGAAAGTGAAGACCTCAGTAAATTAACTCCTTGTCACTATACA
>CAUYQG010048983.1:0-112168 GCA_963574415.1 Tarsius wallacei | reverse complement strand
TGGAGTCTCACTCTGTCGCCCAGACTGGAGTGCAGTGGCCGCTCCCGGCCACCGCAGCCTCGACCTGCTGGGCTCCGGCGATCCTTCCGCCTCAGCCTTCCAGGTAGCTGGAACTACAGGCGCGCGCTACCACGCCCAGCTGATTTTTTGATTTATTGTAGCGATGAGGTCTCGCCAAGTTGCCCAGGCTCTGTATTTGAAATGCACACCTGGAAATGCTTTTATTTTTTTTATCACTGCTCTCAGATGTGTCTTGTTGGAATGTCTTCCCCTGCCCAGGAGATATATTAAAGCAACCAACTTTAATCACTCACTTGCCATCTACTTTTGGTTGATCAGAGACCTCCTTTGGCCAGAGCCAATCTGCCTCACCCAGTGACTATCCAAGTGTTGGCCCCAGTCAGCAGTACAGCTTTACCTGGGAAATTGTGAGGAAAGCAAATTCTTAGGCCCCACCCCAGAAACTCCAGGGGGTGGCCCGGTGTTCTGTGTTTAATAAGCCCTCCAAGGGATCTGGATGTGTGATGAGCTTTGAGAGTCAGGGGTAACCCATCCACAGAGATATTATTATTTTAATAACTATATTTAAACATTTTTAATTTCTGGAAGCGATTCTTTAAAAAATTTTCCAATTTTTCCATAAACAATCATGATCTTTGCTATATTTTTATTTCTTCTTTTGTGTAGTCAGTCACCTTAAACCAACTTACAGACTCTGTTTTAATTTTACATCTTTCCATTCCTGCTATTTATTGACTTGCTGCTGCCTGTGATTTGCAATTTGAGATTGTGAGCTGGTCTTAATGGGGACTTCATCTATAGGAATCTCATGTACTTTACATAAAGGTGGGTCCCTTCAGAATGCCTTTGGGTTTGCTTCTGCCAGGTGCTTTGGGGTATCACCAGCACAGGACTGCTTCTCATACCCATGTTTTGGCTTGGGATTTTCTAGACCACGTGGGTCATTTGGGAGGGGGGACCCAAAAAAATCCGGAATTATCTTTTGGAGGGCAGGCCCTTTCTAGTACAGGCTTCTCCCAATAGGTAAGTGTTCTAGGAACCCATTGACATCAGTGTACCGGATAGAGTTGTTGTGAGAGGCTGTGTTTGGCTTCAGTACATTTTTTTGGATATTGTTTTAATGCGTTTTCCCCTTTCATGATGAGTGATTTAGGAGTGCACCTGCCTGTACACCATGCTGAGATGTCCTGTAGTTTTTGACTAAAAATGGCATGACTCCCATACCCTGCCCTCCTTGTTTACCCACTTTCACCCTGAGTGACTTTTTTGTTTCCCCAGGTGAAAAATGGCCTCAGTGGGAAACGTTTTGCTGATGTAAAAGAGGTGAAACAAAAAACAGCAGAAGCACTAAAAGGCGTCAAAATCGATGAGTTCAAGAACTGTTTTGAGCAGCAGAAAAAGCATCTTGATATGTGTATTGCATCAAATGGAGAGTACTTTGGAGGTGACTGAAGTTTAAATGTGTAAGAATAAATACAACATTTTTTATAAATCCACTCCGGTTTTTTGGGTCCCCCTCATACAATCTAATCCCATTACACGAGTACAGGCCTGTGATGACAAATTCATAGGAGAATCATTTTCCCTGCTCAGAACCCAGTCCAAGTCTATCCCTGGCAGGAGATGCATTTTTTTCTAGCTGACTCTTTTGCTGAGAGTGCATCCTGCCCTTGAGGGGTTCTGGATTTATGTGTGTTGGGGGGGCAGGTCAGGGCCTCCTCTCCCAGTTCCCCACAGCATGAAAATCCAAGCCCCTGAGATACTGAGTGAACACCAGTCCTCCCCAGAGCAGCCCGGGTGGGTGGGTGGGGGACTCCTGCACTTGCAGATCTAATTGTTTGTTCCCTTTTAATCTTTTGGCCCTTTACTTTCTATAAGACCAACTGTGCGTTTGGAGTCTTGTCTGTCCTATTTTACCCAGCAGTTCTGGGTCAATTGCAGTGGGTGGGGTTTTCAGGTTACCTAGTTTGCCATATATTGCAAAGGGAAGTCCTGGATGGTTCATTTTGAAATGTCAGTCTCTCTTCTCTCCACCCAGTTTAGGTAAAACCTGGCACTTTCACAGATGAAGAGGGGTACGGGGTGGTTGCACACGACTCTCCTGCTTCTTTGTTGTTCTGATGTTGGGGTCAGGAAGTGGGACTGGCAAGGCGTGACTGTCTGAGGTGAGTTCTCCTCCTCTCACCCTTTGGGTTGTAACTGCTGGTCTAGCTCATTGTCCACAGGCTCTGCATAGGTAGGAGGTGACCATCAACCCTAGCCATGGATGAGTTTCAGCTGCCTCCTCTGCTGGCCCCCACATGGTGGCCTCATGCTGAGTTCTGCTGCACAGGTCTCCTGCTCCGTGATATGTCCCTGCAGCCTCAGTCTTCTCTCCCCTCCAGGGGTTTCAACCCTGGGCTCTGGACACACACACCACACCCGTCTTCCTCCCTCTTGGGAGCTGAGGACTCAGAGGGTATGGTGTTGTCCCTCTCTCTGCCTTTCATCCTACTTCCTCTAAACCGTCTCTCTCCATTTCCATTTCCCCTGCTACAGGAACACCTGATGATGTCTATTTGCAGCAAACCAACCATTGCTTAGAATTCCTCCAAGCCTAGTTCTGCTCCTCCAGGGCATGTGAGTGAGAAACATGCCCTTCGGAGGAGGAGAGACTTGTTCATGGCCTTGATTTTCAGGATTCTGAGTGTCCAACTAGGGAAAGGAAAGGTAGAAACAAAGAGGGTTGGAGAAAGCTGCCCACCCCAAGTCAACGGTCCCTGACTTTTCTGGGTCTAGCGAGGAGCTTCCTGCCCCAAACCTCCTCCAGGCAAGCTCTCTCTGGGACGGATGGCAGCAGAGAGAGGAGCCGGTCAGGTCAGAGTCCTTGGTGTGAGGCTGTAGGGAGGCAACCTGGCCAGGCAGTGGAAGTGACGGTGTGACAGACAGCCCATGGACTTCAGAGCAGGGCACAGAAAAACTGCTGCAGACCCTACCCACAGTAGCAAATGTGTGCAAAGGCCTCCAATCCCAGGGGCAGTTATGTGCCCAGAAAGTATCCCTTCTGTCTCTGCCGATAGCTGCACCTGCTTCATTTGCTGGGGATCAAAGGGTGGCCACGTGGCCCTGGACCAGCTGATGTGGCAGGGCCAGTCCTCAGGACTGTGTCGCAATTTCCATGTATTTGTACACAAATAGCCAAATAACCTCTTCTCTGGAGGAACCAACTCTTCCCAGGCCAAGAGCAGATGAGCAGAGAGATGTCCAACTGGTGACACTGTGATGCCAGGATTTTGCCTGAAGCTTCTGGCTTCCAAGTGCCCTGGGGCCAAGCCATAGGAATGTCCTTGCTCATCTGTAATTGCTGACCTGGCTCTTTCTCTCCCTCTTTCTTTCTTCTTCCCTTTCTCTGTTCAGAGAACAAGCTGCCCCCCCCCACCCCCCACACACACCACTGGGCCCCGAATGTCAAAGAAGCCAAAGAGGTTCTAACCTTAACTCTGGAATGGAGGTTCTTCAACTTTACACAACCCTGTTACCCAAGGCTGCTGTGAGCATCAAATAAAAGACTTGGGGGAGAGGGGCGATTTGACAGCTTCTTGTGAAGTCTCATCCAGGGCGAGAGCTCATCTCCCTTCTGGCCCCATCTTTCCCCACAAAATTGCCAAAGCTCCGCACCTTGGGCTGGCCAGCTCACCATCCCTTCCTGCCCACCCAACCCCCAGATGCCAAGTCTGTGATGAGGAGGCCCTTGTGGGAACATGAGATGTTTGAGGGATGGGGAGGAGAACACCGTCCACCAGGAAGAACCCTGGGCAAGGAAACAATGAGACAGGATGCCACTCAGGAAATGCTACCTTTTAGGAGACATTTGTATAACTCAAGAGCTAGATATTTTTCTCCTGGGCATATGTCCCACATCGTTGCATACAAAAGGACAAAGAAGAGGTGATTTATCACAGTATTGTTTGGGAACAGTGGAGAGTTAGAGGCAACCTGGCATCCATCACTGGGCAATTGATGAGTAAAATGACAGATGATGTTGGTTACCAACAGCCACAAATGGGACAGACACGAAACAGCAGAACTACACTATAAGAGTGCTGAGTGAGAAAAGTAGGAACCAGAACAAAATCCCTAACACCATCTCATTTTACAGTAATCTGAAAATACCAATTTGTCAGGTTTCTCAAGTCCAAACAGATAAACGCTGAATGCATCAGAAGGGTTGAATGGACACAGGTGGGAGTGGAGAATGGGGATAAAGAGGAATAAACAAGGAAGTACCATAGGAGCAGAACCACACATGGAGTCATCATGAACTGAGCAACTGGTTAACTCTCTGCTCCTGAAGGAAAAGGAGCAGCTAAAGACCAAAGTAAGGGTTCGTTACAGAGAAGGGGTAGTACTATTCCTAGAGCATGGGTCAAACTGTGGTTGCAGGGGCAGCCCCTCCCTCTGCCCCTACCCACACCAATGGCACCAAACACTGGCTAGGTCTGGCGTGAGGTTGATCGTATCCAGCACCATCAAGCTACGGACTAAACTCTGGGAAGGATGCTCTCTAATAACAAACTTTGAGATGTGACTGCTCCAAGGGGTCCTCCCTCATCCCAGATGACACTAGAGGACCTTTTAAAGGGATAAAGATGCAGTATCCTCATCAGTCCCCTCATTTAGCTAAAATCTCCAGCACCTAGCTCAGTGCCCGGCAGAGAGTGGATCCTCCAGTGATGAGTGAATGATCCTGACTGTTTTGTATCTGTTTAGCTTTGGTGGGGCCAGATGAGACTCAATCAGATGACTTCAATGGTGTACTGAGCACTGTGGAGGAGCCAGAGTGAGACACTGTCCCTGCTCTTGAGGTGCTTGTCATCTAGTTGAACACTTAAGGCAGATGTTGAGGTCCTCAAACTTGTGTTGAGCATCTGGTGTGTACTGGGCTCTTGCTACCAGTTGGGGTAAAGAAATGAATCTGGGGGTCCTTCTATTGTGGAACTCATGGCCTGAGGCTTGAGGCTGCAGATCTGAGACTGAGAGCCTGGAATACAAGGGGACAGTGAAGTGACTGGGATATGCCCAGAGTGCCAGGAGTGCAGGGGATGCAACAGTCAGGGGATAGATCTAATGAATACTGAGGGTGTTAACATAGCCTGAAACATGGAATGATAGGCCAAGAAATTCCTTTTGCGGTTTTCAATAGAACATGAAGGTATTTGCCAGGTAGAAATTTGAGCAGTAACTGTTTCTTTTTTCTTTCTCCTCCCTCCCAGCCCCCCACTTTCTCCATGGGTGATTTGGGACAGAGAGAGACTGTATGTGCTCACCAAATCCCATTTTACTTTCCTCTCCCTGGTTACATGGGAAGACTTTCCCAGCACTACTAGTAATGAAGTTGGAACCATATGACCATATGCTGGCTAATGGGATGTGGGAGGAAGTAAGGTGGATAACTTTCAGACCAGCCACAATGTCCCTTGAGCCGTCATCCATTTTCTTTCTTGCCTTCCCACAGTGACCTCATTGGCCATATGCTTAACATAGCAATATCACTAGATCAAAAGACTGGGATCTTCAAAGAAGAATTGCTCAGTAGATCCAGTCAGCCAACACTGGTGTGAGTCACTGAGATGTGGGGATTATTTGTTTCTGCAGCAAAGCCTATTCTATCATGACTAATACACTCAGTGCACTTATTTCCAAAGTGAATATTTTAAGGAACAACAGTTTTTTTTTAAAGTTAATATGTAAATTAATTTAATTTAATTTATTTTATTTTAGTATTTTTTAAAGAAATGGGGTCTCACTATGTTGCTCAGGTTGGATTATAGTAGCTATTTGCAGGTGTGATCATAGCACACTACAGCCTTAAATTTCTGGGCTCAAGCCTCCTGAGTAGCTGGGACTATAGGTGCCTGCCACCAAATTTATTTTATATCTTAACAACTTTATTGAGATACAATTTGCATATCATTCTGTTCACCCATTAAAAGTACATAAGTCAATGGCTTTTAGCATAGTCACACACAATTAAATTAATTGTGGTACAACCATCATCACAATTAATTTAATGACATTTTCATCACCCCCCAAAAGAAACTCCATACTCATTAGTACTCAATACTCTCCCCTACTACTAGGCAGCCACTAATCTACCTTGTGTCTCTCTAACTTTTCCTATTCTGTGTAGTTCATATACGTGGAAGCATAAAACATATGGTCTTTTGTGCCCGACTTCTTTCACTCTTAGCATAGTATTTTAAGTCTTATCCATGTTATTTCTCTCCCTTTCTCTCTCCCTCACCCCCTCCCCCTCTCATGCTAGCTCTCTTTTTCTTTCATTACTATAAGAATTCTGGTGAGTATGAAGTGGTATGTTATTGTAGTTTTGATCTGTATTTCCCTAATAACTAGTGACATGTAGCATTTTTTCATGTTCTTGTCACTTTTTAGTCTTCTTTGGAGAAGTGTCTATTTAAATTCTTTATCCATTAAAAAAAATTTTTTTTTTGAGTGTAAGAGTTCTTTAGATATTCTGGATACTAGACCCTTAACAGATATTATATATGCTTTGCACATATTTTTCTCCTACTTTAATTTTCTCGATAGTGTCTTTTGAAGTGCAAACATTTTAAATTTAAATGAAGTCCAAAATATTTATTTTTTTCTTTGGTTGCTCGTGCTCTTGGTGCCATAGCCAAGAAATCATTGTTTAATCCAAGGTCCTGAAAACTTGCTTATGTTTTGTTTAAAGAATTTTATTATTTTATAGTGGCTCATGCGTGTATCCCAGCACATGAGGAGGCCAAGGCAAAAGGATCACTTGAGGCCAGGGGTTAGAGACCAGTCTGAGCAACATAGTGAGACTCCATTTCTACAAAAAAATTAAAAAATTAGCTGGTGCATACCTGTTGTCCCAGCTGCTTGGGAAGCTGAGGCAGGAGGATCACTTGAGCCCAGGAGTTCAAGGCTATAGTGAACCAAGATCATGCCACTGCATTCCAGTCTGAGCAAAAGAACAAGGCCCCTGTCTTAAAAAAAATACATAAATAAGCCGGGCTCGGTGGCTCAGCCTGTAATCCCGCACCTTGGGAGGCTGAGGTGAGTGGATTGCCTGAGCCCACAGGTTCAAGACCCACCTAGGCAACTTGGTGAGACCTCATCTCTACAATAAATCAAAAATTAGCCGGGCGTGGTAGCGCGTGCCTGTAGTTCCAGCTACTTGGAAGGCTGAGGCGGAAGGATCTCTGGAGCCCAGCAGGTCGAGGCTGTGGTGGCTGGGAGCGGCCACTGCACTCCAGTTTGGGCAACAGAGTGAGACTCCAACTCAAAAAAAAAAAAACCAAATAAATAAAAATAGAGTTTTATAATTTTAGTCCTTATATTTAGATTTTTATCCCATTTCAAGTTAACTTTTTGCATATGGTGTGAGGTAAGGATCTAATTTACTCTTTTGCATGTGAATGCTCAGTTGACCCCGCACACTTTGTTTAAAAGAATATTCTTTTCCTATTCAATGGTTGTATCACTCTTATCAAACATTAATTGACTATAGAAGTACAGGTTTATTTCCAGATTCTCAATTTTATGTCATTTATGTCTATGTGTATCCTTATGCCAGTACCACACTATCTTGATTAATGTGAAGCAATTCCACTGAAATTAGGAAGTATAAGTTCTCCACCCTTAAAAATCACTGTTTTATTCTCTGTATTTCTATATCTGACGTTTTCTTTTTTTAGGTTCCATAGATAAGTGAGATCATGCAATACTTTTTCTGTCTGACGTATTTCACTTAGCATAATGTCCTTCACGTCCATCCATGTTGTGGCAAAAGGCTGAATAATATTCCACTGTATATATTTGCTACAGTTTCTTTATCCATTTGTTCCTTGATGGATCCCTAGATTGTTTCCATACCTTGGCTATTGTGAATAATGCTGCAATGACATGAGAGTGCAGATATCTTTACCAGGTGCTCATTTCATATCCTTTGGGTATGTAGTCAGACGAGGGATTGCTGGGTCACATGGTAGTTCTATTTTTGTTTTTTTGTTTTTTGTTTTTTTTTGAGTTGGAGTCTCACTCTGTCGCCCAGACTGGAGTGCAGTGGCCGCTCCCGGCCACCGCAGCCTCGACCTGCTGGGCTCCGGCAATCCTTCGGCCTCAGCCTTCCAAGTAGCTGGAACTACAGGCACGCACTACCACGCCCGGCTAATTTTTTGATTTATTGTGGAGATGAGGTCTCGCCAAGTTGCCCAGGCGTGTCTCGAACCCGTGGGCTCAGGCAATCCACTCACCTCAGCCTCCCAAGGCGCGGGATTACAGGCTGAGCCACCGAGCCCAGCTGGTAGTTCTATTTTTAATTTCATTGGGAACCTTCATATTGTTTTTCATAATGGCTGCACCAAACTACATTTCCACCAATAGAGTATAAGGGTTCCCTTTTTGCCACACTCTCACCAACACTATTGTTTGTGGTTCTGATAATAGCTGTCCCAATAGAAGTGAGATGGTATCCCATGGTGGTTTTAATTTGCATTTCCCTGATGAGTAGTGATGTTGAATACATTTTTATGTACCTGTTGGCCATTTTTAAAGTCACTTTGGAGAAATGTCTTTTCAGGCCTTTTGCCCATTTTAATTGAATTATATTTTCTTGGTTTGAGTTGTATGAGTTCTTTATAAATCTTGGATATTAACCCCTCACCTGTTATATGGTTAACAAAAAACATATACATACAAAAATCTGTAGCTGCCTTTTCATTTTGCTTATTTATTTTGCCATGCAGCAACTTTTTAGTTTGAGGTAGTACCATTTATTTATTTTGCTTTTGTAGACTGAGCTTTTGGTGTTATATCCAGGAAGTCATTGCTGAGGCAACGTCAAAGAACTTTTCACTGTTTTCTTCTAGGAGTTTCAGGACTTTAAGTATAAGTCCTGAAGTTTTTTTTTTTTTTTTTTTGAGTTGAAGTCTCACTCTGTCCCCCAGACTGGAGTGCAGTGGCCACTCCCGGCCACTGCAGCCTCGACCTGTTGGGCTCCGGTGGTCCTTCCTCAGCCTTCCAAGTAGCTGGAACTACAGGTACGCACTACCACGCCCGGCTAATTTTTTTGATTTATTGTAGAGATGAGGTCTCGCTTGACCAGGCGGGTCTCGAACCCACAGGCTCAGGCAATCCACTCACCTCAGCCTCCCAAAGCGTGGGATTACAGACTGAGCCACTGAGCCCGGCTATACTTAGGTCTTTTATCCATTCATTTTGAGTTGACTTTTTTGTGTATGGTGTAGGACAAGGCTCCAGTTTTATTATTTTGCATGTGGAAATCTAATTTTCTCAGCACCATTTATTGAAGAGATAATTTTCCTCCATTTTTTTGGTCCCCTTGTTGAAAATTAATTTACTACTTATGTTTGGATTTATTTTTGTACTTTCTATTCAGTTCCTCTGATCAATGTGTCTCCTTTTATGACAGCACCATACTGTTTTTACTATAGCTTTATAATATAATATAATATTACATCAGGAAATATGGGCCAGGTATAGTAGCTCACTCCTGTAATTCTAGAACTTTGGGCGACTGAGGTGAAAGAAATGCCTGAGCCCAGGGGTTCGAGACCAGTTTGGATAACTTGGTGAGACCTCGTCTCTACAATAAAAATTAAAAAAATTATCTATGCCTAGTGGTGCACACCTGTAGTTCCAGCTACTAGGCTGAGGCAGAAGGATTGCTTGAGCCTAGCAGTCGAGGTTGTGGTAGCTGTGAGTGTGCCACTGCACTCCAGCCTGGGCAACAGAGTGAGACTCTGACTCAAAAAAAAAAAAAAAGTTTTTCTGTTTCTATAAAGAATGCCATTGGTGGATTTTGACTGAATCTATATTGCTTTAGGTAGTGTGGACATTTGAACACTACAATTCTTCCCATCCATGAGCATGAAGTATTTTCCCATTTATTTGTTTCCATTTCAGTTGCCTTCATCAGTGTTTTATGGTTTTCAGTGTTCAGTTTTTCACTTCCTTCATCAAATTTACTTCTAAGTGTTTTTTATGCTTTTGTAAATGGGATTCTTTTCTTGATTTTTTTTTCAGCTAAATCATTATTTGCATATCGAAATGTCACAGATTTTTGTGTATTGCTTTTTTATTTTTAAATTTTACTGAATTTATTTATTAGATCTAGCAGATTTTTGCTGACATCTTTGAGGTTTTCTTTATCTAGGATCGTGTCATCTGCAAGCAGAGATAATTTTACTTCTTGCCTTTTGACTTGAATCCTTTTAATTTTCTTTGTTGTTGTTGTTGTTGAAACCCTCTTGGTGGTATTTCTAGTCCTACGTTGAACAGAAGTGGCAAGCGTAGACATCCTTGCCTATGCCAGGTCTCAGAGGAAAAGCTTTCAGTTTCTCCCCATTTATTATGATGTTAGTTGTGGCTTTTTCATGAACATAGCCTTCATTGTGTTGAGAACATTTCCTTCTATACTTAAACTGTTAAGAGTTTTTATCATTAAAGGATGTTGAACTTTGTTGAATATTTTACTACATCAATTGACATAATCATGTGATTTTTATGTTTCTGTTTGTTTATATGATTGATTTGAATATGTTAAGCCAGCCTTGTATGCCACTTGGTCATGATGTATAATCTTTGATGTGTTGTTGAATTTTTATTTGCTAATATTTTGTTGAGAATATTTAACATCAATATTTATCAGAGTTATTGGCCTGTCGTTTTCTTCTTTATCTGGCTTAGGTATCAAGGTAATACTGGCCTTGTAAAGTATGTTTGGAAATATTTCTTCCAGCTTTAGTTTTTGTAAGAGCTTAAGAAGTATTGCTATCAAGTCTTCTTTGAAAGTCTGGTAGCATTCTTCTGTAAAGCCATCTGGTCCTGGGCTTTTCATCGTATGGAGACTTAAATGACTACTTCAATCTCTGTTGTAATGTCTTCACTTTTCATTTCTAGTTTTATATATTTGCGTCTAATCTCTTATTTTTCTTAGTTATTCTGGATAAGGGTTTTTAAAAAATGTATTTATTATAGAGTTGTGGGGTACCAGTGAGGATTAACTATATAAGTAGGCTGCATGCAGGTGAAGTTTGGGCTTCCAACTGGTTCTCACTCCCCCTGGTAGCAGACCAGGTACACTTTATGTTGTCACATACCCCCCACCCTCCTCCTTTCCTCCCTCCCCTAGCAGTGCCCAGTGACTGTCTATCTCACCCTTGTGCTAATGTGACTAGTGTTCAGGTCCCACTTATGAGTGAGAACATGCAGAATTCAGTTGTTTCCGCGATAGCTCACTTAGTATGATGGTCTCCAACTCCATCCAATTTGCTGTGAAGTCCAGGATTTTGTTCTTCTTTATGGCTGTGTAATACTTCAATGAGTATATGTATTTTGTTTATACAGTCTACTTTCGATGGGCAATAGGGTTGGTTCCATGGTTTTCCTGTTGGGAATAGTGTGGCAATAAACATGTGTGTGCAGGTGTCTTTTTGGTATAATGATTTATGTTTCTCTGGGTATAATCCCAGGAGAGGGATTGCTGGATTGTATGGAAGGTCAATTTTTAGTTCTTTTAGGAATTGCCACTAGAGGTTAAACTAGCTTACATTCTCACCAACAGTGTGAAAGTGTCTCTTTTTCTCTGCACCAGCACTAGCACCTGTTGTTTTTTGACTTATTAATAGTAGCCATCCTTACCGGAGTTAAGTGGTATCTCATTGTAGTTTTGACTTGCATAACTCTGATGATTGGTAAGGCTGAGCCTTTTCTCATGTGTCTGTTGGCTGCTTGTCATTTTTAGAGAAGTATCTGTTCATGTCCTTTACCCACTTTTAAATAGGGTTGTTTTTTTCCTTCCACTTCATTTGAGTTCCTTGTAGATCCTGGTTGTTAGGCCTTTGTCAGATGCATAATTTGCAAATATTTTTACCCATTCTGTGGATTGTCTCTTTGTTCTCTTGATGGTTTTTTTGTTTTGTTTTTCTGTGCAAAAGCTCTTCAGTTTGATGAGGTCCCACTCATCTATCTTAGCTTTTACGGCATTTGCTTTTGGAGACTTGGTCAAGAATCCATTGCCTACTCCAATGTGCATAAGGGTGTTTCCTATGTTTTCTTCTAGGATTCTTATAGTTTGAGGTTTTACATTTAGGTCTTTGATCCACTTTCAGCTGATTTTTGTATATGATGATAGGTAGGGGTCCAGTTTCATTCTTTTGCATATGGTTGGCCAGTTTTTCCAGCACCATTTGCTAAATATGGTCTCCTTTCCCCAGTGATTGGTGACTTTGTCAAAGATGAGTTGGGGAGGGATGGATTAACTTCTTCTTTTCCTATTTGGAAACTCCTGATTTCCTTTCTTTGTCTAATTGCTCTGGCTAGGACTTTCAGCACTATGTTGAATAGGAGGGGTGAGAGTGAGCATTCTTGTATAGTTCCAGGTCTTAGGTGAAATGTTTCCAGCTTCTGACCATTGAGCAAATGTTGGCTGTGGGTTTGTCATAGATGACTCCTATTGTTTTGAAGAATGTTCCTTCTATGCCTAGGTTTTCAGTTTTTTACCAAGAAGGGATGTTGGATTTTGTCAAATGCTTGTTCTGTGTCCAATGAGATAATCATGTGGTTCTTGGTTTTGTACCTGTTAATGTACTGAATTATGTTTATGGCCTTGTGAATGTTGAACAAGCCCTGCATCCCAAGAATGAAACCCACCGGTCATGGTGAATGATCCTTGAGATGGACTGTTGGATCTGATTTGCTAGAATCTTGTTGAGAATTTTTGCATTTATGTTCATCAAGGAGGTCGGCCTGCAATTATCTTTCTTTATTGGGTCTTTGCCAGGTTTGGGTATAAGTATGATGTTGGGGGAGAATTCCATCATTCTTGATTGCCTAGAATACTTTCAATAAGATTGGTATCAGTTCCTCCTTGTATGTCTTGTAGAATTCAGCTGGGAAGCTATCTGGCCCAGGACTTTTTTTGGTGGGGAGGTTTCTTATGACAGTCAATTTCCTGAATCGGTCTGTTTAGAGTTTCAATTTCTTCTTGTTTCCGCTTTGGGAGGTTGTGTGATGTCAGAAATCCTCCATTCTCTTTAGATTTTCTAGTTCATTTGCATATAGGTGTTCATAGTAATCTCTGATAATCTTTTGAATTTCTTCAGGGTCATTTGTGACTTTGCCTTTTTTGTTTTTAATTGTATTTATATGGACTTTCTCGCTCTCTTTTTTTAGTCAATCTGGCCAGTGGTTCATCAGTATTATTTATCCTTTCAAAGAACCAGTTTTTTGTCTTCTTGATCCTTTCTATGATATTTTTGTTTGTGACTTTATCTTAGTGATTTGGATTTTTCTACTGAAATTAGGATTTATATGACTTTGCCTTTCCAGCTCCCTTAGATGTGACGTTTCTATTTTCTTGATGTGTGTGTGCAGTGTTATGAATTTTCCTCTTAACACTACTTTCATGGCATCCCAGAGATTTTGATGAGTCTTTGTTTTTGTTTGTTTCCTAGAATCTTTTTTATTTCTCTCTTGATTTCTGTGTTGAACCAGAAATTGTTCAGCAACATGTTGTTTAGTGTCCATGTCTTTGTGTGTTTTGGAGGATCTTGTTGGTGACAATATTTATTTTTATTCCACTGTGATCAGAGAAGATGCATGGTATTATTTCAGTCTTTTGGAATTTGGTCACACTTGATTTATGTCTGAGAATGTGATCAATCTTGGAATATGTTCCTTGTGCTGATGAATAGAATGTATACTCTGTAGTTGTTGGGTGGAGTGTTCTGCAGGTGTCTATTAAGTTCATTTGATTGAGCATTGAGTTAAGGTTCCAGATTTCCTCATTGGTTCTTTTTTGCCTCAATGACCTGTCTAGGGCTGTTTAGCAGGGTATTGAGGTCTCTAACTATGATTGTATGAGTGTCAATGTCCTCTCTTAGTTTACTTAGTAGTTCTTCTATAAACCCTGTTGGGTGCACATATATGTTTAGGATGGATATTTCTTGCTGGTAAATTAAACCTTTTATCATTATGTAGTGTCCTTTTTCACTTTTGAAGATTTGAAATCTGTTTTGTCTGGCATCAGAACAGTTATCCCTACTCGCTACTGTTTTCTGTTTGCCTGAAAAATCATTTTCCAATCTTTAAGATTGAGCCTGTGGGTGTCCTTTGCATTGAGATGAAATTCCTGGAGGCAGCAGACTGTTGGATCATGTTCTTTATCCAGTTTGCCACTCTATGCCTCTTCAGTGGCACATTCAGTCCATTCACCTTCAAATTAATTATTGAAATGTGAGGGTTTAACCTTGTCATAGGACTTTTAGGGAGTTGCTTTGCTTCCTTTTTATCTTTGTATTTTTATATGTGTGTATTTTCATTTTTATGAATGCTTTGTATACTCTGTTAACTCTGTGCTTATCTGTACTTTTGTGATGGGTATGACTGTTTTGTTTCTGTATTCAGCACCTTCTTGAGCATCTCCTGAAGGGCTGGTCTGGAGGTGGCATATTCTGTTAGGGATTGGATGTCTGGAAAGGATTGTAATTCTCTGTCACTGATGACGCTTAGCTTGTGAGGATAGGAAGTTCTTGGCTTATCTTTAAGAATGTTAAGAAGGGGGCTCCAGTCCCTTCTGGCTTGTAGTGTTTCTGCAGATAAGTCTGGAGCATTTTTGATGGGTCTTCCCTAGTAGGTGGCCCAACATTTCTTGCTGCCTTTAGGATTTTTTCTTTCATGCTTATATTCTGAAGGCAGATTACTATGTGTCTTGGGGATAGTCCTCTCATGTGATACCCTGTGGGGGTTCTCTGAATCCCTTGCATTTGAATGGTCACCCCTCTAGTGAGAAGTTTTCTTAGATGACCTCATGGAATGTTTGTTCCATGGTGTTCTCAGTTTCCCTTTCTGCTTCAGGGATATCACTCAGACAATGGATTTGGCTTCTTGACATAGTCCCATATCTCTTGGAGGCTTTGCTCATTCTTTTTGAGCTTTTTTCCTGTTTTTGACAGATTGAGATAGTTTCATATTTTGGTGTTCAAGCTCTGAGATTCTTTCCTTTGCTTGATTAATCCTGCTTCCTATGCTTGCCACTGTGTTTTTAACTTCCAGCATGTAGTTCTTCATTTCTAGTATTTCAGAATGGGCCTTTTTGAAATTGGTCAACTCCACTTTTACTTCCTGTGAGACTTTGGTGAGTTTTGCTTCTAATTTCTCATAGTTCTCTTTATGCATTTTAGCCATCCAATCTCTGGTTACTTTGACTGTCATCTGGATCTTTCTAAGGGGCTTCTATTGTTTGTGCTCTCATAGCTGCTTTTTTTGGGAGCTATCTCTTTAAGACTCTGAGGCTTACCTATATTTTTTCCCTGATTCTTCCTCATTTGTGACAAGCCTCTCTCCCCTACCTTTCTTCTTTGGTTTTGTTGCTCTAAAGCTAGTCAATGACCCTCTGTTTTGGGGTTCTTTCTACTATTCAATATAGGTCACTCAGTAAAAGAGACAAGACCACTCACTTCAGTTCTGTGCTCCACCCTGTGGAAGGCCTCTCTGCTGTAGATTTTTTCTTCGTTGGTTAGTCTGGTGGCTGGGTTGGTTGCATGTGCTCTGTGGAAAATGGGTGGGGAGATGGGCCCCCTGTCTGTTTGCAGTTTGCTGCTCAGAAGCCTTCTCACCAGGAAAGTCTTTGGGTATCTTTTGTGTCACTCTCTCCCTGTTCAAGTTCATGCTGTGCATATGACAGAGCAAGTTCCCTGCCACAGGGGGATCCACCCTATGGGTGTGCAGGGCTGGAAGGTGATCCTTCCTGTTCTCGAGAGGCATGGGTGGGTGGGCTGCCAGATGTTGGGAGCAGGTGCCAGCTGAGTTTGATCTGCAGGCAAGCTTTCCTGGCCTGGGAGCTGGCCACTGGGCTCCACTCATGGAAGGTGCGCTCTTGGTACTGTCCAAGCATGGGTTTGTTCCCTGTTCCACTTGGGCTCCAGTTGCCTGTTGTTCTGCCCTGACCAGGACTCCTTCTGTATGGGACCAACAACTTGTGTGCAGCTGGGGGGTGGGGGCAACTCAAAGCATGTCAGGATTACTCACCCCCTCTTATTGACAGGGCAGGGCTTCATTTCCTGTGTGAGCCTGGTGCACATGGGGGATGGGGAGCCCAGTTTCCAGCATTTACTGTTGCTTACTGGTCTCTATATGTTCAAAGATACTTTTGTTGGTTGCAGGGTGCTTCACCTGTCAACGTTTATTGGTGGCTGGGTCCCTACTCTCTGCCTTGCTTAGTGAAAGAGGCATCGGTCTGCTCTCCATGGTGGCCATCTTGGATCCAATCCAGAGTTTGTTGATTTTGTTTATTTTTTCACAAAACCAGCTCTTTTGTTGATTTTTTAAATATTGTTTTTCTATTTGACTTAACCTGTTCATATCTTTATTATTTCCTTACCTCTGCTAACTTTGAGTTTAGTTTATTTTTTTCTAGTTCCTTGAGGCACGATATTAGGTTATTTACTTGAAATCTTCTGTTTTAATGTTGGCATTTATTGTCATAAACTTCCCTCTTAGACTTGATTTTTGCTGTATATCATAAGATTTGGTATGCTGTGTTTTCATTGTTTGGTTCAAAATATTTTTAAATTTACTTTTTGTTTTTTTTCTGTGACTCACTGGTTGTTCAGAACCATGTTTAATTTCTACATAATTGTGAATTTTCCATATTCTTCTTGTTATTAATTCCTAGTTTCATACCATTGTGGTTGGAAACAATACTTGATATAATTTCAGTATTCTTAAATTTGTTAATACTTATCATGTGGCTTGCTATATGTATATTTGGAGAATGTTTCATATGCACTAGAGAAAGTGCATTGTGCTGCTAGTGGATGGCAAGTTCTGTGTATATCTGTGAGGTCCATTTTCTCTAAAGTGAAGTTCAATTCCAGTATTTCCTTATTGTTTTTTTGTCTGGTTGTTCTACCCATTGTTGAAAGTGGGGTACTGAGTAACTAGTCTCCATACTATTATAGTTTGCTACCTATCTACTTAGCCGCTCTATGTCCTTTGATTGAAGAATGTAATCCACTTATACTCAAGGAAATTACTGATAGGCAAGGACTTCCTACTGCCACTTTGAAATTGTTCCTTTCTTGTTGTCTGTCTTTGTGATTTGGTGGTTTCCTGTAGTGCTACATTTTTATTCCTTTCTCCTTGTCATTTGTGTATCTGCTACAGTTTTTGCTTTGTGGCCACCATGAGGCTTACATAAAATATCTTGTAGTTATAATAGGCCTGTTTACACTGATAAAAAGCAATTACATAGAAAAGCATTAACTTTTAGCCCTATCTATTTTGATGTCACAATGTATATCTTTTTCTATTATGTATTTCTTAACTTGTAGCTATCACTTCTTATTGTTTTGACTTTTAACAATTATACTAGAGACATATACTATAGAATTTAGAGAGCACCATAACAATACTGTATTGGAGTGTTCTAGATTTGACTATATATTGACCTTTACTAGTAATTTTATACTTTATATGTTTTTATGTTAGTGATTCATTTCCATTTGAAGAACTCTCTTAAACATTTAAGGCAGGTCTAGTAGTTATAAATTCCCTCAATTCGTATTTGTCTGGGAAAGACTTTATTTCTTCTTAATTTCTGAAAGACAGCTTTGCTAAGCATAGCATTATTGGCTACCAATTTTCATTCTTTCTGTATTTTAAACATGTCATTTTATTCTTACCTGGCCTACATGGTTTCTGCTGATAAATCTACTTATTTCTAATGTCTAATAGGGATTACCATATATATATATAACTTGATACTTTTTTTCTTTCTGCTTTTAAAATGCTCTCTTTGTCTTTGACTTCTGACAGTTTAATTATAAGGTGACTTGCAGTGGACATCTTTGAGTTGAATCTCAATATGGCCACATAGAGAAGGGAAATCAATCTGTATCCAACCTGGCCCCAGAGAATGTATCGTACTCCAAGACCCAGGTGCCACAATAGGTTCACAAGATGGAAACTTTTGAAATTCACACATTTGGATGTTCATAACTCTTCCAATACTTAGGAATTTTTCAGCAATCATTTTATTATATAAACTTTCAGTTCCTATCTTTGTCTCTTCTCCTTCTGGGGCTTCCATATGCAAATGTTTGTTCTCTTAATGGTATCTCATAGGTACTGTATGCTATCTTCACTCATTTCCATTCTTTTTTTTTTCTATTTTTCCTCTGATTGGTAATTTCAAAAGATTTATCTTCAAATTCAGAGATTCTTTTACTTGATCTAGTTTTCTGTTGACGGTTTCTACTATATTTTTTATTTCACACATTAAATCTTCAGCTTCAAGATTTCTGTTTGGTTCTTTTTTATGATATTTATTGCTTTGTTGGATTTCTTGTTCAGATAATGAACGGTTTTCCTAATTTTATTGAATTGTCTATCTGTAGTCTCTTGTATCTCACTGAGTTTTCTTAAGGTTGTTGTTTTGAATTTCTTCTCAGGCAGTTTGTAAATTTTATTTTCTTTGGGGTCAGTTACTGGAGAACTACATTGTTCTTTGGTGATGTTAAATTTCCTGGCTTCTTCATGTTTTTTGTTTTCCTGAGTAGATGTCATCTGGTGGAACAATGACATCTTCCAAACTTTACAGAGTGGCTTTTGTAGGGAAAGTTTTAGTGCACTGGGGTGGTATAGTAGCTCTACTTTTGTTGGTTTTATTTATTTATTTTGTCCTCCTTTTTTTTTATTGTCCTCCTATTTTTGTTTCCCCACAATGAGGAGACTATTTGACACCCTCTTGGTGTTGGATATGGCACAGTCCATAAGCAGTCATAGCTCTGAGTTCCAGGGCACAGGTGCTGATAGACGATGTGAAGCTGGGGTTATAGGCTCAGGGTCTTGTGAACCTATTGTGGCACCTGTGTCTTGGAGAACAGACATACTCTCTGAGGCCAGGTTGGATGCAGATTTCCCACAGAGCCAGAATCTGTGAGTCTTAGGCATTCCCCAACAGCTTGGGCCCAGGGGACTAGGTTGAGCTGTGACTCTAACCCTGGAGGGTAGGGCATAGCATTGGCCCAGCTTCAGAGAAGAAGGGGCGCTCTTGAGGTATGGGCCTGGGGAGCAGGGTACAACTGCAATGCAGGAACCAGAGCCAATAGGGCACAGTGGCAACTCAGGCTCTGGAGGGAGGAAACAAATCTTACACTACATCTATCAGATATAGTAGTGACTCTGGACACTGGGATGGAAGCACATGGCAGTATCCTAGGCTCTGTGAGGCAAAGTGCAGTGGCAGCAAGGACCTCTGAATGGAAGGGTGCAGCTGTCACTTGATCCCTGGCAGGGCAAGGAGCACTATAGTGGTGACTTCATTCCTGATGAGGGCTGTGTCTTAGCAGCTCAGACTCTAGGGAGTTAGTCTAGTTCCAGGGAAGTGGGATACTACAGTTGTTTGACCTTTAGGGAAGATGACTCAGCTTAGTCCATGCTCTGTCTCCCTGGGACATGGGGTCCTACTTTAGCTCAGCCCTGGGATACACAACTGCTTGGCTTGGCCAATGCATCATTTCTCCAGGAGGCAATGTACGACTCCAGTTCAGGCCTAGGGAGTATTTCTTGGAGGCATGGCTGCCAGTGTACAGGAGACAGTGTGTTGCTTAAACTCAGGCCCTGAGAGGCAGGGCACAGGAGCAACTGGGAAGGGTAGATGGAGCAGTTTTGTAGCAGCATGACCCCATGGGGTAGGGTGTAGCAGCAACTCAGCTTAGAAATGGCAGACCACCAAGCAGGGCCTCAGGGATGGAAGAGTGCTGTGGCCACTCAACCCTGCAGCAGACATACTCCAGCAGTTGTTCTGGTTTCCAGAGAGCATAGCACAGTAGTCGCATAGGTCACAGAGTTGACCCCATCTCTGCGGGGAGCGCAGCTGTGTGAATTCTAGGCAACTCCCTCAGCTGACCTTTGTGCCTGTGAGAACTACAGGTGTTTATGGTCCTCTTGCCTAACTTTACTCTGTAGGGAGAAGTCCCTCCTGGTTCAGGGCTTATCCCAACCAGATGATGCTTACTGGAGGTGAGGTGTGTCTCTCCCTTCTCTATGTGGCCATATTGGGCTTCTGTGCTCTATAGGGTTCCTGCGACTCTGTTGAAGTATTTTGGTGCTTTTAGTTATTTTCATCAAAATGGAGTGTTTGTTGTTTTGGCTCTTTTTGGGGGGGGGGGTGGATGAGTGCTAGTGTCTTCTAGTGGGCCATTCTGCTGGTGTCTTTCTGGAAGTTCATTCCTAACTTGTTGAGTGTTTTTATCATGAAAGGGTATGGTGCTTCATCAACTATTTTTTCTAAATCCATTGAGATGATTATGGTTTTCTTTTAAATTAATATTTAATTCTATCAGTTATGTTGATATCTAATACTATACTAAGTGTCCGTCAACACAGACTTATATTTATTGTTTTAGGCAACTGTCTTTGAAATCAAATAAGAGGAAAGGACTCACAACAAAAATTCCAATTCTACTGTCTTTTATCTTTACCAATGCTGTTTATGTCTTCATGTGGATTCTCATTTCTTTGCCACCAGCCCCTTCTGCCCTTCCCATTCATTCTTCCTCACAGTCTAATTTATCTTCTTTCCCCCACAGTGTCAGACATCCTTTCATCCTATCGTCCTGTAGGCCTATTAGAGTTTCACCTCCTGCCTATGCAGCCATTAACCTCTGCCGCCTTCCAAGATCACTGTTCATAGGCTGACTTCTCTCCTGCCCTTATCTCAAGCACAACATGAGGACACCTAGTCCCCAAGCTGTGGGAATATGACCTACTTGAGGCCAAACTGACTTTCTGAAAAATTACATTTCCCATCTTCTCACTAGGAGGCTGAGGTAGTAACCTCTAGAGTTTCTGTTCTCTTCTAGGCAACTGTGCATAGTTAGCAACCATTAAACAAAGCAGTTGCCCCATAAGCAGATATTGGGCTCCAGTAGGGAAGCTATAAAATATTGGGTGGACTTAGTAATAGGTTTCTGGTAGGAGCAGACCACCAGGGCTGGTCATTAACACTACATTATTCAGGGCCATTGTTCAAGGACTAATCAATTGTGAATTAGAGCTTTAAGCCATGTATAAACTTATTTGTGGCACGGTGTCACCATTAATCATGTTCTGGAATGCTGAGAAAAGACTGGTGAGCTATGGGGCTGAAGGTTTAAGGTTTCTTGAAATTAAGCTCATTTAATGATATTCATGAGTAGATGACGTATTGTGGTAACCAGTCCTTGGTATTAGTCCAATTCTATTGGTGATCCCAGGGGCTAGATAGCAGCGCAGATGCTGAGCTTTCTGGAAAAGAGTGACTAGTGTTCAGCCTGAGTCTGGGGAGAAACCATATGCAGCACATCTTGTATTTTCAAAGCTCCGAATGGAGAACAAATGAGAGGGAGAGGTTTAAGGTTTCCACATAAAATTCAAACGTTGTATTGGGCTAGGGAGAAAAGCCAGATTTCCTTGCAGTTTGGGACTTCCTCAGAGCCCCATAGTACTGGCAAGCTACCTAAACATGAGAGTTGACTTTGGAGGGACTAGACATAAAGTGAGCTGGAAGTTGCAGAAACTTCTAACTTGTAAGTACTTTTGAATGCTATTGCTACAGCTACTATTATCATCATGAAGAACAATAATACTGGCTACCATCTCTTTGGACCCAGGGTGTGCCAGGGGCTGTCCTAGGTGTTCTTTAGCCATTAACAGATGTAGTTGCATTTTCAGAGCAATCTTTCACGGAAAGTTATATGTACCACTGCACCTGTGGCATTGAACACACAAATGCCAGGGTGGGGGAGGGGGTGCCCATAAAGACTGTTCTGGCTGCCTCTTCGCTGTCCCTGTAAATTCACTCTGTGGCCCTGGTTCTTCCCCTGTCCCCAGATGGAAACTTTGGTCCTGTGAGTTTTCTGGTCTCTTCAAGGTAATAAAAATAGTTCTCCAGTCACTTTCTCAAGTCAATTTAAGTTGCAAAATATGGTCTCAATTTGGCAATACAAATATCCAATTCTATCTCATAATCCAACTCTGAATTTCATTTAAAGTGGAATCTACTCTTCCTCTGGCAGGAAACTTGCCTGGGAGAAGGGGTCTGCAAAGCCTCTCTGAGCTCTCCCTGCCTGGGAATTCTTCCCTGAGCTTGGGGAAGGTGGAGGAGAAAAAGGACCAGGAAAGTCCCCACGTGGCAGCTACTGGCTGGATGTGGCTTTTGAGTATAAGCATCCTTTGGACTTTGCAGGTGCTTCAGGTTGATGACTTCTCCTCCTAGAGCATGTTCATAGGTTGTTTGGACATACACACCTATCACTCTGTTGGCTGCTGGGATCGCTCATCTCTAAGGTTGATGTTGGAGACACGCTTTTCTCCACTCGTGGCCAATGCTCCTTCGTCAGCTCCTGGGATACTGGTGGATTATAGCTGGTAGACCCTTGTTGCTGTCCCCTTACCACACAGTCCCCTTGGATGGGACACAAGCCATGCTACACTGGCTATCTCTCATGCACGGCTCACATGTTCTCTGCCGTGACACACTCCGGAAGTGCAGGCTGATCTGTGTGCAGCTCTCTCTCTTCCGCTCTGCCAACAAAGTAGCTAGGCAGCCTGCTATGGCCTGAGCTACGTCACCCTCAAATTCATGGGTTGAAGCCCCAGCCCCCAAATTGACTGTATTTGGAAATAGGGCCTATAAGGAGGTAACTGAGGTGAAATGAAGTCATGAGTGTAGGGCCCTGATCCGATAGGATTAGAGTCCTTATGAGAAGACATGCAGAGGGCTCACTCCTCTTTCTCCAAGTGTACTCAGAGGAAAGGCCTCAGGGGGATACACAAGCCAGGAAGAGAACCAAACCCCACTGGAGCTTGATCTAGGACTTCTAGCCTCCAGAATGGTGAGAAATACATTTCTGTTGTTGAAGCCATTCAGTCTGTGACCTTTTGTTACAGCAGCCCCAGCCAACACATGGCCTCTCTCTCACCTTTTAGGTTTCTCCCCTCGTGCCACAGTGCTATTTCCACATATGTGAAATCTCTTGTGAGGTTCTCTTATAGCCCCTCTTCCTAGGTCTAAGGGGAGGGGGTGGCACCATCCCCTTCTCCTCATTGGCAAGGCTGGAGTGAGGCTACAGCAACCACTGGCTCTCTCTCCAAAGAAATCCTTCTTAAGCACCAAGCCCAACTCTCTTAGGCTCATGGGTCAGGTATCATCTTGGGCATGTGGTATCTGTACATCTTGAAATCAATCCAAACCCCATTTTCACATCATTTGACATCTAGCTGGTGACAAGCTAGACCCATGTCTGGAATCCAGGTCTGACTACAAACTGTGGTCTTTCCGCAACTATAATTCACTGACCCTCTGGAATATAAAGATTTCAGACTGTTGACTTGCAAGGGCTGTGTTGGTGCATTTACCACGGTGTCCCTTGACTTCCAAAGTGCTCAGCACAGAGCCCTGCTACTGTGCACATGGAGATTGCTACATGGATGGCAGCTAGTGTGGTGCCTAGTACATGTGAGGGCTCAAACAGATTTGTTACAATTGTTGAACAGAATTGAGAATCCAGCTATATGGTGCCAGAATGAGGATTAGGAATCACATCAAGATGCTGGAGCTTTCTGGAGGTCAAGGTTAGGATGTCTCCAGGCTACAGAGCTGGGGAATGTTACACCACCCGGTCATTTCCCACAGAACTAGACTAGTCTCGTCTCCATTTTGGTCCAGTTTCCACCACCTCTCTGCTTTCTTCTGGGCATACATGAGTCATATCCCTCTCCTTTCAGGGGTTTTAATCCCGCCTGTTGACAATCGCCAAAGGACAGAGACACACCTCTGTGAGCAAGCAAGTCAGTTGGAGAGAGGCAGCTCTCAGCCACCCTGGAGGAGAAGAGACCCCACCCTGGGCGTGGATGTCAGATAGGGGCTCAGCCTCAGTCTGGTAGATCAACCTTGGCCCTTGGCTGAAGTAGAGGGGTAAGAAAATCATAGAGAAGCACATTTAGGGCAAGGAGCTGAAGGTCATTGCTGCTTTCAATTTCACCCCTTATGTGTGGTGTGACCTTGGCAAAAATCTCCACTTTCTAAACACACCAGAGTGGGGAAGTCTGCTGCCTAATGCTTTGCATATGTATGTTGCAAGGAATAATGAGGCAGGCTCCATGAAGCATATTTTGTCCTTGGGGGACAAACAGTACAAGCTATTTATTTTAAGAGCATGGCTTAACCAGCTCATCCAGCTAGCCCAGAAGCACCCCCGGCTATGCTGGCATGGTCTCTGCAGAAGCAACAGAGTCTAATTAGGTGTCCTTTTCTGCCTGGAGCCCAGCTGGCCTGCTCTGAGCAGAAGGTAAAATGCTGTTGGTCTGGCATTCAAGGTCTCGTGTATCTGTCTGTGGTCTCTTGAACCTGTTTATTTAGCCAGAAATCTTTATTGAAGCCCTCATTTGCACCAGGCCCAGAGTGGACCCTAGGGCACAAAGCTGGAAGCATACTGCTTTCATTCTCACAGTGCTGAACCCCACGTACAAGCAGCTTCCCATCTTCCTCTGTTTCCTTGCACAGAGGCCCTTCTGCCCAGAAAGCCCTTTCTGTCCTCTGCTGGCCAGATCCTCACTCTCCCTCTAGTTTCCTCTCCTCTCTGTGAATTTTCTTGGACTCCCTTAAGCAGAGTGAACCGCTCTTTACTTGATGGCTCTGTGAGAGGCGAGGCGAGGGGCTCCCCGGCTTCAGTAACCTGGCGTGGAATGTGGCTGCACCCGCTCTCTAAAATGGTCTACAATCCTGGATTACTCTGGGGAGCTTAATAACTCAAAGCCAAGCAGGATCTCATTTTGAGGTGGGTTCACCCATACATCAGGACCCAGACCCCTACAGCTGGCATTCCATCAGGCCTCAGTGTTAGTTCTGATAAGGCCACACGTATTTGTAGCCTTACAGAAGGCTGGAGTCAGGGTGTGTAGACAGATGGTACAGAAGACCCCGGGATGCCCGCGTGATGATGAGACGAGAAGAGTAAATACTTGGGTGTTTGGTTTATAGTGTGTTCTTTTTTAAAGGTGAACCTGGAAGAGTCTGGCTCATTTTCCAACCTGAGGAGGACGTGCAGGCCATGGGCCAGCCGAGGGTGGGTGGGCTGAGTGGTGCAGGGTAGGAGTTGGCCATTGACAACCTGCTTAGACATAACCCACTGACCTATCTGCTCCCCTCCCTTAGAGCCCACCTGTCCTGGCAAATCAGCCCCAGGCATCAGCCTATGAGCTCTGTGTTGAACCCCCCTGAGGCCTAACCACTTTCTTTTGTACCTCTTGTTTTATTTTAATTAATTGATTAGTGAATTCAAATTCAGAGAGAGGGTCTCACTCTGTCACCCAGGCTGGAGTACAGACGTGTGATCATAGCTCACTGCAGCCTCAAACTCCCAGTAGTCTTTAAGCAATCCTTCTGCCTCAGTCTCCCAAACTGCTAGAACTACAGGTGTGTGCCACCATGCCTGGCCTGCCTCCTGTTTTAAAATATATTGTATTAATAGAAAATTTGAGGACGAGCAGGACCAACAAACCAGAAGACAACTGCCACTGAAAAGATAACTTGTTACAATTCCCAAGATGAAGGGGCATTCTATGGGGGGAGGAGTCATGCAGGGAAGCACCAGGGTCAGTCAGGAGGCAGAAGGAGCAGAAAGAAAACGTGGGTAAGAGCCTTTATTGTGGTTACTGTTGGAAGGAACAGGCAAGGCAGGGTGAACAGGCTTGGAATGGGCCTGGCTGAATAACTTACACAGGCTCTGGGGTGGAGGGACTGTCTCTAGTTGTTGTCTGATACTGGCCCTGGAGTGACTAGGGCGGGGGAATCATGGCCCAGTAGGATAAAAGGGGGTGGGGGCAGGGGAGGTGAGCAGACTCTGGACTGGCTGATTTGCATTTGAAAAGCATGCTCCAGCGAGTTCTTTACTGACTCTAAGAGTCAGCTGGCCCTCAAGAGGTAGGCCCTCCAAGATCAGCAAGGCCCCAGACGTCAAAACATCAGAAAACAGAAAATAAAAGATGGCTCTCTGGCCTCCACGTGGCTCTGTATACCTCAGCTCTGGATTCCAGCATGGCTTGAGTTGGAGGACCTGCGGCCGAGCCTATGTCCTGCCCGGCACCTGCCAGGGTGTGGCACGCAGGAGACTCTAGAAAGTGGAAGGGGAGCTGTGGTGCCTGGAAAGCCATGGGGAGGGGCATGCCGGGTAGGGGTGAGGTGGGCTGTGGTCTAGGGGATGCACAGAAAACCAAGGACTCTGGGAGGGAGCAGGGAATCATTCGAGGGCACAGGTGAGAAGTTTGGTCCGCCCCTGGAATGAGCATGCCTTATACAGATCAGCTTACACAGAGGCATAGGAATAGCTCATATGAGATTCTTCTGGGTCACAGCAGCTGAATGTGTTGCAACTAGAGTTACCTGGAGGCTTTTGCTGAAAGAAGTGATGTAGCGTGGCCGAGAATGACCCACAGCCAGGGACTGGCCAGAAGAGAAGCAGATAAGAGAAAATAAAGCACAGTCTGCAAGGGACCAAGGTATGCTTTCACGAAGCATCCCGTCAATCCTACCACATCTCAATTAAAGAAATAATATGAAGCCTCACCCACTCGTGCCTGCAAGGACGCGTTGTTATTGGGGTGGAAAGATGCTATCTGAGGAGCCAACCGTGGCATCAGTGACCCTCAAAGGTCATTCTCAAAAGCTCCTCCCAGGTGTCCTTGGAGAGCTGATGCATTGCTGATGGACAGAGTAAAGGAGTCACTGTCACTGACCCATGAGCTAGGAGCACCCAGAATGCCTCAGTGTCCCCGAGATAACCACAGGCAGCAGTGATCAACCAGCAACCTGCCTGGCTGCAGCCACGATGAAGGCTCTCTGTCTTCCCGAACATGTGCGCTCATGCTGCCATGGTGAAAGATGCCAGGTGGCCAGTCCCTGGAGGGATGGGTCTCTGTGGCATCTTTCCAGTCCTCCACAGAGTAAGTGTGTGCCCACAGAGTGAGCTGAGGGGCCCAGGCACTGCCTGACAAGAGCTAGTGGCCTAATGGGGAGACAGACTGTGTCAGAGCAGTGAATACAAGGACAGCTGCGGGGCCACCAGGATAGGCATCAGAAGTGGGCAGAGAAAGGAGAGGCACGTCAGGCCACGGGAACGTGCAGAAAGGTCAGAGAAAGCAGAGCGCTTAGAGCAGGGGTCGGCAGACATTGTCTATAAAGGATCACATGATAACCATTTTAGGCTTTAGAGACCAGTTAGTCTCCATCCAACTACTCAGCTCTGCCCTTGTGGTTCGAGAACAGCCATACACATACATAAATGGATGGGCGTGGCTTGTGCCAATAAAACCTTATTTATAAAAGGCAGTGGGAGGGTGTGGTTGGTGAACCCTGGTGTGAAGACCCCTGGCTTAGAGAGTTGGGGGTTTGGGGAGGCCTGGGCAGGATGCAGGAGGGGCAGCAATTGCCTGGAGGGTGAGTCGAGCTCTGCTCGTTGGGAGCCAGGGATGGGCTTTGAGCAGGAAATGGTAAAGGGGACTCCCATTAGACAATGGTCTGGAAAGGATCACCCTGGTGTTGCTATGGCAGCTGGCAGCAAGGCTAGCCAGGAGGCTACTGCAGTGGGCCTGGGCCAGATGGGATCTACTGGGCTGGCAAGAGGGACGGACTGTGGGGAATTTAAAAGACAGAAAGTGACAGGACTTGGGGCTGTCCTGTGTATGGGCTGGCTCTCAAGTTTCTTGCTTTTATAAAAATGGGTGGATGCTGGGACCACTCACTGAGACATGTAGGCTTGGGGAGGAGCCCTGAGTCTGAGAAATGATCCTGCCAATTGTGGGAGAATCCAGAGAAGGAAGAAGTTGATCTTCCAGCAGTCCATTCCAAGGGATAGTCGTGGGTGAACTAATCAGATGTGGGTGTGGTCATTCCTTTAAAAATATTATTCCGTTTTCCTCTGGCATCTGTTGTAAGACTGTTATTCCTTTGGGGGCATCTGTCTTTTCTCTTTGGTTGCTTCTAAGATTTCCTTTCATCTTGATTTCTGCAGTTTCACTGTGATGTGTGAAGTGTGGATTTCTTTCTATTCTGTTCACGATTTGCAGAGCCTTTTGATTTAAGGGCTCAGGTCTTCGATTCTTGGACATCTTCAGACACATTCTCTTCAAATATGGCTCCTCTATCATTTCTTTGATTTTTGTCTCTGGAACCACTATTAGACAAAAGTTGACACCTCTCACAACTATCTTCATTCTTTCTTAACTACACTTTCATTTAAAAAAATTTTTAAAAACTCCTCTGCTTTTTGATTCTGACTTCTGGGTAAAATTTATTTATACTACCTTCCAATTCATGAGCCCACTATTTGATTCCTTTGTCTCTAGAGTTTATCCAGTGCTTTGAGTTTTCCATTTTAATGACTCTGCTTGTCAATTCTGAGTTTTCTTTTTTTAAAATGAATTAAAAAGATCGATTTATTAAAGGAAATATACGTTGTGAAGGGCACAATGGGCAGGGCAACAGTGAGAGTGTCTGCTGTCTGCTGCCAATTCTGAGTTTTCTTGTTGGTCCTTTTTCCGTGTGAAGTGTGGCCACAGGGCTGACTTGGGACTACTGTGGTTGATACAATGGCCCTGGAGCAATTTCAAAAGGGTCCACATCTACTCAGTTTTGTTTCATGTTCTCCTGCTCTTTTAAGATGTATGTTACTCCTTGACTTATCTTTTTGAACATCCTAAAGTGACCATGTAAGAGTCCAGCTCACATATGCCGCTGACCACGTGTAGACAGATATGTTTGTCTACCATGACCAGCTAGCGTGGTCGGGACAGAGAAAACCATGCAGGACTATCCACTGTGGTCTGACACATCAGTATGCTTGGAAAGCACAGGCCACGTCATCAGGGAGTGATGTGTGTGATCATTGCAATGTCACAGGCATGAAGTTCATTTGAAGGTGCTTATGAGTGAGGCACTCAGACTTTGAGAACTTGGCTTTGCTGATTGAGATAGATCAGAAAGACAATGGCTCTGATTTCTCCTTGGGCAGAGGTTTGTTCTCCTGAATTCAGAGTCAACAGCCCTATTAGTTTTGAACTGACTGAAATATTTTTCCACAGTTGGGCAGAGTCACTCCTTTGCCAAGAGAAGGGTTCAAAAACATATTGTGATGACTCTCTGAGGACAGGGACTGTGCATGTGCCCTTCATCCCTCTACTCAGATCAACCACACTGCTCAATAAAAGTTTATTGACTGGCATTGTAAAATGGCTGTTTAATATGAGTCATAATATAAATAAGTTTTATATACCATAACTTATATTTTCAGATGGATGTTGCAGCAACCTTGGGAGCCTCTGTCCCGACTGAGCAATGTGGCCTTTGTGCCAAAGGATGCAGGGACCCCATTGAAATTGCTCCAGAGCCATTATATAAGCCACAGTATATTATCCTAATTCCACCCTGTTGCCACACTTCACATGTATGCACTGAATATGTGCATATGTGCATGTAGGTATATATAGAGAATAAAAATTGCAATATTGCAATGTAATATAAGTGGCTATATTACATACTTATTTTGTTAAAGAAAATATTGGCAAAACCACTAACGTATCAAACTAACCCTGTTGCAACATTTGCAATACTCCCTCTTCCCTTTCCTGTATCCCAATTTAATATAATGGCCTTTGGCTTCCACTGAAGTTTCAAAATCTTTCAGAATTTGATAGGTCAACAGTTATAATCGTATGTTGACTTTGCAATATACTATTTTAATGATGTGTTAATACGTAGCAATCCTTGGACGGGATTTCCAGAACTGCTATTTTATAACTATCAACTGGCATGTTAAAACTAACCTCAGTGGCGAGAAAGCCAGTTGCTGGAGATAGCCCATGAGCCAAAGGATCATTGGATATGTGATTGGCACACACAGAAATAAGCTGGAAGTGAGCATGTGGAGACCTCTAAAACTTCTAAAGAACAGTTAGTTTGCAGGTCCTGTGTGAATAGTTTGAGAGTGAATTTTTAAAGGGTACTTGGTATTCTGAAGGCTCAGTAGAAACACAGCCCCCAGAGCAACTCCCCATTCCCCAGAGACCTCCAAGCGGGCCCTCAGTGGAAGTTCCTGCATAGATGACAGAGTCCAAGTTAGAAGGGAGGAATCCTCTTAAATTGAAGAAGGTGGGAAAATAATGTAGAAAGCAGAAGGGGAAGAGAGAGGGAGGGAAAGTGGGTATAAGGAAGGAGAAAGAGAATAAATACACAAGACAGACAGTGAAAATTAGAAAGTAAGACTGAAAGCATGGAGGAAAGAGAAAATGGTTTTGGGGGAGGGGGAGGAAACGGCAGGAAGGAGCTTGTTGGAAGCTTTAGGAGCACTGCCATTTTCCCTGAGCCTCATTTAAGTTGAACTCCAGGCCTGTGTGCATGGCATCTGTGCCTCCTGCAGCAGTGTATATGAACATAGACAGCTGAGAGCAACCTAAGGCAGCCCTGCTGAGGGCTGATGTTTTACCAGAAAGGAGTGCTGCTTTGGCTCTACTGGGCTCTACCTACCTAGGGACTATTTGATTCACTGGGTCCTTACCTTTTTGCTACAATGGGATGGAATCCCCCGGCCCAAGTATCTAGTCTTTTTCGAGGGGAAATCCCAGTGTTCTCCTGAGAAATTCCAGAGATGTATCTTCTAATTTCTTGGCCATTTACATTTTTAAAAATTTTAGATTCGGGGGTACACACGTGTATTTGTTACATGGACATATTGTGTAGTGGTGGGGATTGCGTCTCAGGTGGTCTTGTCCATTTTGAATGCTCATCTCTGAAATGTTGAAGTTGCCCAGGCTCTAGAAAGGGTCGCCTTTCTGAGAAGGGCTTTAGAGTTAGGCTTTAGATGACATGTGTGTAGTGCACAGGGCTATGAGAGTGGTCCCTGGTTAAGGAAATCCCAAAGTGAGTGAGCTCCCATGTTGTCCTGGGTCCCAGCTGGGCACACGGACTTATCCTGACACCATGAGCCACGTGGTTAGAACTTTAATTCTAGAAACACCGGATGGTGGCACGACACCAACTTTACAAAGAACCACACCAAACCACAGACTTTCTCTGTCATCACGCTCCTGTTCCACAGATAAAATGAAAAGGAGATCAAACAGCTTCTAGATCACCATGACAACCACCTGCAAATACCTATCTCTGTTGGCAAGGGGTGGCTGGCAACAGGGAGAATTTGAAAAATGGCAAAGGCAAACATCTCTTCTTCATTGACTTACAGCCGGTTGTCCAAATATTTGAGGTATGAGTCAAAAAAATTACTGAATTTAGAGTGCATTTTTATTACTCAGTACGAAAATGTTCTGGTACAATCTTTAATTTATCTGAAAATAATTTAAACAATAGGAGTTGGAACTAGCAAAGGGTAAGTGGTCACTTATTGCATGCATGTGCTGGGCACTGGAGATCCATCAATATGCAGGGGGCAGAGGGGGTATGTGATTTCCACATTGGTGGAACTTTCTAGATGGGAAAGCAACTATATGCAAGTAAGAAAGTTAGCAAAGTAATTCAAGGTTATGACAAGGACTGAGGAGGCTTTTAAAGATGGTGGCCATGACTGGGAAGCCACATTATGGAGGCTCAGGGGACATCAATCTGAGGAGTAAATAATGTTTGAACTGAGACATGAAGGATGCAGATGAATCAGCCTCAGGAAGACCTATGGGGTGGGAGGTGGGAGCATTAGGAACAGAGAGAACAATACCTGCAGAGGCCCAAAGGTAGGGAAGAGGGTGGAAGACTCACAGGAAATAAAGGATGGAGCCTTGTGTGTGGGAAGGACAGGTAGGAGGGGCCGGGGACCAGAGAAGACCACAGTTGTGAGAAGCTATGGGAAGGCTTTGAGGAGTGGAATGTCACTTGTGTTTTTATTGTGATTGTGTTTCAACTATTACCCTGGCTAGGGTATGGAGAAGGTATTGCAGGGAGTCAGGAAGGAAGGAGGGAGACAGTCAGGAGGTGTGATGGTCTGAATGTTTGTGTCCCCCCTGAATTCTTGTGTTGAAACTTAATCTTCATTGTAGTGGTGTTGGGAAGTGGGGCCTCACAGAGATGATTAGGTCACGAGCCTTGTGAATGGGATTAGTGTCCTTATAGCAGAGGCCCCAGAGAGCTTCTCTGCCCTGTTTACCATGTGATGACGCAGCAGGAAGGCATGGTCTCTGAAGTAGGGAGTGAGCCCTCACCTGACACTGAATCTGCTGGTGCTTTGATCTTGGAATTCCAGCCTCCAGGACTGTAAGCCATACGTTTCTGTTGTTTATAAATTACCCAGACTGAGGTCTCTTGTATGACAGTCTTTGTGGACTATGACAGGAAGCTACCGCAGGGTCCTGGGGAGATGCCTGTGACTTGGCAAATGGTGGTGGCAGTGGAGACAGGAAGAAGTGGGTAGATCAGAGGTACTATCTGGAGGCAGACCCAATGATAGTTGTGGCTGAATTGGATTGGGGATAGAAATGGAAACTGAGGAAACAAGGATGACTTTGAGGTTTTGATGTCAGACGTTAGTTGGTTAGTAAAGCCATTTACTGACTTGAGGAAGCCTCTGGTGGGAAAGGAAGGAGGAAACTGGAGTGTGATTTTGTCCAAGTCTAATTCTCAGGCATGTCGTGTATGCTGTGGTTTGCTACACAGATTTGTTTTGTTTTGTTTTGTTTTGTTTGAGTTGGAGTCTCACTCTGTCACCCAGACTGGAGTGCAGTGGCCGCTCCCGGCCACCGCAGCCTCGACCTGCTGGGCTCCGGCGATCCTTCTGCCTCAGCCTTCCAAGTAGCTGGAATTACAGATGTGTGCTACCACGCCCAGCTATTTTTTTTTTATTTATTGTAGAGATGAGGTCTCACCTGCCCAGGCGGGTCTCGAACCCGCGGGCTCAGGCAATCCACTCACCTCAACCTCCCAAAGCGCGGGATTACAGCCTGAGCCACCGAGCCCGGCAGCTACCCAGATTTTCCCTTCAGGACTGAGGTGCCATCCCAGGAGTGGTGGCTGCTCACAGCTTGGTCCATCTCCAGGTATCCCCTCAGAAGAAGGGAGTGGACTCTCCAGCTGGCACCCCTTCCCATAATGTACAAAGGCCTGCCTCCTCGCCTCCATGTGGGACAACTTGGAAGAGCCGTTCCAGCTCCATGGCTCCCTGTGGTCCCAGCTGAGCCCCTGCTGTGACTGCAACAGGGTTCTGTATCTCCATAAGCCAAATCCTGTTCTCTCACTCATTACAGTGTTCCCAAGGGTACCTCCCAACAAACCTCCTGCCCACAAACCTCTAGCTCAGAGACTGGTTCCTGAGAACCCAAACTAAGAAGGATGGTGCCAGGAGTGGTCCTAGGAAGCAGACCCTGAAATAGGACTTTGGAGCTGCAATCACTGCTGGTTGGATGCAAGGATCCCTCTTCTCACCCTCCCCTCCAAGGAGGAAAAGCCTCTGGCATTAATGACAGACAATCATTAAACCTTCACTGGGTTGGGCACTGTGCCTTCCACCTGTAATCCCAGCATTTTGGGAGGCTGAGGTGGGAGGATTGCTTGAGCCCAGGAGTTTGAGACCACCCTGGGCAACACAGCAAGACTGCACCTCTACAAGAAAATAATAAAAATTAGCCGGGTGTGGTGGCATGTTCCTGTAGTCCCAGTTACTTGGGAGACTGAGGCAGGAGGAATACTTGAGCTGTGGTGAGCCATGATTGTACCACTGCATTCCAGCCTGGGTGACAGAGTGAAACTGACAAAAAGCAAAACAAAATAAAACAACCCCCCCAAAACAAAAGACCTTCACTGGTGCACTAACTCAGTCATTTCAAAGATATAAGGAAACAGAAATCATAAGGCAAAGAAATTAAATGGGTGCTGTCAAGTGTTAGTGATGCACTGGAGAAAGACAATAAAAATGCTGCAGATGATTAATCAATAATTTAAAGTATGCAAATCAGAGCTTCCTTGGCAGCATAAACAAGACTCTTACTTCTTACACCTGGAGGGCAGAAAAAGCTGAGGGTGAGTTTAGGCCTACATGTCTACACAAGCTGCAGGGAAGGTTGAATTCTCAGTCCCAGTGGGTTGGCTACACCCAGGTCTAGATCCTGATTAGGAAAAAATGGGACTCTGAGATTGAAATGGGGATTTCTAGGTCAATGCACTAAAACCTGAGAAACCCCATTCTCTGGAATCTTCCCGGCTGCAGAAGCAGCCCTCTCTTCTCCTTTAAAGCTGTCACTGCCCCCTTGCTTAAAATAATGCTGAGGCCTGTGCCTTGTAACATGAACCCTCTTAGAATCAGAATCTCCCCTACCTCCCCTCCTGGTCACCAGATAGATACCTAAGTCACAGTGTAATCAGGCAGGGGAAGGAAAGAAACTAGATCCCGAATGAACTGTAAGACCTAGATGCCAGGAGAGTGTACCAGGCCAGATCTGCGGGTTCTGGATCAAGAACAGTGGAAGCAAAGGTGCAAGGGGAAAGTGTTGCAGTGGGAGCATTCTCCTGGGAGACAGCTGGCTCACAGAATCTTGGGGAAGGTGACGGCCACACAAAGTGCAGTAGAAGGGTTATGGTAGGTGGACAGAGGGCTCAGAGATGGGCGCCTGCTAGGGAGACTATTCCTTGTAAGGTTGGGTGCCCTGTCTCTCCCAGACTGTTCCATAGGAGGGCCCAAGGGATACTCCACCTCCCAAAGTGATTAGGATGTCCTGGTGAGAAGGCATCAGCATTGTGGAGAAATTCGGTCACAGCTGTCCTCTGTAAGTCATGACTGACAGCGCAGAATGCTGTGACAGGACTGGGCTCCCTGACAGCAACGGGGTGAATAGGATACTAAGACAACAGAGGCCAGATGGGCCTCTTAGCAGTCTGAACAGGGTGGATGTCATGATCAAAATGAATGTCAAGGTCAGAGTAGCAGCAAGGGGACCTGACCTATAGATGGAGCTGGAGAGAGTTAGCAGAAGTATCTGTTAGGGAAAGATAGATGGGAAGCCAACAAGGGTAATAGTCAACTTATACATTGAATTAAAAAAAGATGCATGACCACAAGCACATCCATTATCTCAAAAATACTATCTGGCTTAGTCCCCAGTGTGTCAGTGTTCACTGAAGAAGGACCTGGGTCCTGGAAGAAGAGTGTGAAGTTATCAACCTCCCCAATCTTTCCCCAAAGGGACCTGCAATCATTTACTTGGTGGAGAGAAATATACATAGGCATTTAGAAATCACTGCACACAGGATCCGAGTTGACATAGTACCCAAGACCCTGGATGTCATCATGGTCCCCTTTTTCGAGTGAAGGGTGTGGGGTTCAGACGATAAATAAATCCTGGTCCAGGTTTAGTTCATAGTGGGTCTGTCTGGTGAGCTCATGAAGCCACCCAGTGATAATTCCTCTGTCCCTGAATGTATACTTGGAATGGATGCACTTGGCCCTTGGCTTGTGAAACTGCCTCCCTCTTCCCAGGCAAGGTAGTAGATCAATAGCAATGTTGCAATCCAGCAAGGATGGCATCTCTTAATGTCATGTTTAAAGACCTAATGTAGCAGTGACTGTCCTGATCACATTCCTAGCAATTCATCATACTGGGCTCTATAAAATTAAGAATGATTCCCGTCTTATAACAATGAACTAGCACAATCTTACAAATAAGCCCCAAATGAACTGCTGTGGCAGATGTGGTATCTGCTAGAGCAAATAAACATGGTTCAGATGCAAGGAAGATGGCCAGAGACTGAGAAATGCATTATTTTCCATCCCTACCAGAAAAGAAGAACAGAGCCAGTCACATTCATGTGCAACAGACAGCAGTGTCCATTTCCATCTTTCTCGGGCTGACTTCAACTCTCTGTTATGATATAGCCTGGAGAGTCAGAAACTTTCCATAGAACCTACCCCAATCCACTGTGTTCACTGCATCATGTTAATCAGGCCAGACAAGCAAGAAGCGGTAAGTGAACTGGACGTTGTGGTAAGACACATGCACTCCAAGTAGGGGGAAATAAGCCCTATGGAGATTAAAGGACCCATTATGTCAGTGAAGTTGTTAGGAGTCCAGAGGTCGGGGCATCCTTTCTAGAAGGAAGGACACATTATTGAATCTTGCTTCCCCTGTTATTAAGAGTGAATTACAACAAGTGTAAGCTTCTTTGGGTTCCAGAGGTGGGCCGAGGGGACTCATTCCTCGGCAATAGGACTGAGCCTATTGGAATGGGCAGCATGTACCAGGCTGGGTGTCAGTTGCCGGACGGTGCCTACTGTGCGTCTCCCCTTTTCCTTCTTTTAAAATAGGGAGTGTCTACAGTGGTTGTCCTAGGCCTGTCCTACCATTGCTGCCTGGTGTCTGTGTGGGAGGGGAGATGATATCTCATTTTAGTTCACAGGCTTTCAGATCCAGAGAAACAGTGCTCAAGAACCTGTGTCTGGAGAACCATGCTGGAGGATCCCCATCTGTACCATTCAGATGATGCAGTCCTGGACTTGAGACTGAGCCTGATGCTGGAATGAGATGAGAATTTGGAGGGTGGGGTAAGGGAAGGGTGAGTGTATTTTGCATAAGGGGAGGGAGTGTGATGGCTAATTTTGTGTCAACTTGCCTGGGTTAAGGGATGCCCAGAAGGCTGATAAAACATCATTTCTGGATGTGTCTGTGAGGGTGTTTTTGGAAGAAATTAGCATTTGAATCAGAATGGGTAAAGAAGATCGACCCTCACCAATGTGGCAGACCTTATCCAATCCACCAAAGGCCTGAACAGAACAAAAAGGCAGAGAAAAGATGAATTCTCTCTCTCTCTTTGGGGGTGGGGACATGACAGAACTCCTGGTTCTCAGGCCTTTGGATGTGGACCAAATTATAGTATCAACTTTCCTAAGTCTCCAGCTTGCAGAAAGCAAATGGTGGGACTTCTTGGCCTCCATAATCATGTGAGCCAATTCTCAAAATAAATCCCCCCCCCCCCCGTTTCTCTGGAAGAACCCTAATACAGAGGATGTGTGTGTGTGAATCTTCCAAAGATGGTCACAACATTTTCTATCCTACTTGCTTTTCCAGAACCTTGCCATGTCCCCAGCAAGAAGTGGACTCAGTCACCCTTAAACTTGGGGGAGTCTTTGTGCCTGCCTTACTACTAGAGTATGGTGGACATGATGCCATGTAACTTCTGAGTTGTCACGTGAGGTGACACAGCTCTCATAAGTGTCCCTCTGCTCGCTCCTGGGGTGTTTGCCACTGAGGCCCCACCACTATGCTGCAGGACAGCAAGCAGGCCCTGGAGAAGCCCTTGCAGGAATTCCACCTGGTGGCCCTAGTGGAGGTGCTTACTGACAGCTGGCATCAGCTGCCCGACGTGCAAGCAATGAGCCTTTGAACATTCCAGTCTCCTGTCATTTGAGCCACCCCAGCAGAGGTGAGCTGCCATCACCAAACCCCCTGCCCAAACTGCAGATCTGGGCCATCCCAGTCTTAGAGTGTCCCGTGGGAAGCTATGACTATGCATGTGAAAGGTCACATGGGAGTATGGCGGTCAGGGGAGCAGTTGGAGCCAAAGATGATCATTTGGGAGATACCAGAATGGGCTTAGTTTTAAAAGTTTTGGGTCTGGGTGATAGGACCTGGGGAAAATACAGAGGGAGGAGAGGGTAGAGGGCTGGGCTTGGAGCCCTCCATCATCTTGACAGATGGCAGAGAAAGGGGAGCCAGCAAAGACGAGGAGGTGGAGAAAAGTCAGCTGTGTGTGGTGCAGCAACAGCTGTGAGAGGAGGGTGCGCCACAGCAGAGGGCTGCTGGGAGCTGGAGAACAGGACCCCAGGATGTCTCTGCTGTCAGATGCCATGAAGTCATCGGTGACCCGTCAAGAACACTGTTAGTGCAGAGCAGAGAGTGAAAGCCAGGGGAGTGGCCTGGAGACGTATCGATAGGAAGTGTTGACAGAGTGTAGAGCACCGATGGGGGTGGTGGGGGGGTCAAGTGCCAGTGGGAGGGCTGGCCTTCCAGGAGGGCTGGGCACTACTCCCTTGCCCGGCAGAGAGTGCTGGCACGTGCAGGGAGATTTGTGCCTGGCAGCAGGACCATTAAGGGCTTTGCTGAGCCTTTTTGCAGAGAAAGAGTACTGCTATAAAAGATTCCAACCCCAACTCTTCTAGTCTGTGTCCAGAGGGTGAATCAACAAAACCCACAAAGGAAGTCCTCACCTTCCCCTTCTCAGAGTTCCAGCGGCTCCTTGCACATCCGCTGTCACGCGGGTCTCCAGACTTGCCTGCCCAGTGGAGCCACGGGCTCCTGAGCAAGACTTTTGTTCACGTTCTCTGCAGTTCTAGGAAGTGCTTGGTCCCTGATAGATGTCCGCTCAGTGCTCACTGATGGGGAACTTGTCAATCTTGTCTAACAACCCAGCACTGGAGGGCTACCCAGGAATCGAAGCCGTTCATAAAGAAATGACAAGCCAGCAGAGCGTTAAAAGTCAACCCACTAGAGCGATCAGATCACTCAGGGGCAGGAAGTTTCTAGTAAGTCCCGGAGGCAGGTGGGTGAGGGTTCTTGAGAACTAATACAAGTTACATTTCCCAGTGACCAGGGGACTATGGGCAGTGTGTTGTCTGTTAAACAATTTATCTTTCCTCATGAAATTTCTGGGTGCTGCTTCAGTCTAATAGAGGACTCCGTTGGTCTAAATTGTTGGGTGGAGAACTCTCTTTCCTGACTCCCTCCTCCCCCAAAGCTGTGACATCCCGAATGGGGTCCAAATGATTGTAGTTGTCCCAGTTGTGACGGTGAGGTGCTTGCCATATCTCCAGTCCCAAAGGTTGCAGGGCCAGGACTCACCCTCACACCTACTGGAGCAGGGAAGTGTGAGAGCTGTCAGCAGGGCTTTGGGGTGCTGATGGTTGAAGAGCCTGACTGGAGGGAGCAGGCGCCTGTTCTGGCCTGGCCAGGGCCTGGGCTCTGCAGCACGGATCACTCACTCCCATGAAGCATGGGTCGCTCTGCCAGCAAGGGGGCTTCTCTGCGTCGGATGCACCGGCTCATGGCACAGCTGTCAGACCCTCTTGGCCCCACCCAGGGTTTTGCAACCACACAGGGATGAGTCCCAGGACCAAATGATTTGTTAGCACTCACTCGGGGAGATGCAGCCACCCTCCAGAACTGCATTTTCCAGTGACCTCTGACACCAACTCCAGCTGTGGCCGGCAGGCTGTGGCTCACTGCAGCCAAGTCCCCAGCTAGCCAGGTGACCAGTGCTGCAGGGGAGGACACAGCCTCTCCGACAGCCCTTGTGGACTGGCTTTTGTCTTCTACTTCACAGACGGCTTAAAACTGTTATGGAAAAACATTTTATTACACATATTCAACTTGCTTCCAATGAAATGATTAATTTTTCATGTATAATGGCGTTCAATGTTTGTCTTCTGTTCTTTTTTTCTTTCAAAACCAGCACCAAAAAGTAAAACAAAAATACCATGGGTACAGTATGCAATGTGAATTAACTAATGGAAAATATATACATTTGACTTTGAAATGAAAAAAAAAGCAATAATGTTATGGCTGTAGTGGATTTTTTTCCTGTGTTCTGCTAATATCAAGTCATGGTCAACTGAGAGGGTTTCATTTTGCACCAATAAAAATAGCACCATAAAACTGTGAGCCTCTAGTTAGGGACACATGTGCAACCATAAAGGTACAGTACTTGAGTGACAGTACAGGGAATGGTTAATGATACAGAAACATCACTCCTGCCATCAAAGTTTCAATGTCTCTGTAAAAAATGGAATAAGAATGTCATGATGGTTTCACTGAAATTAATCGTCACTGGTGCCATAAACAGAAGGCAGGCTGGTAGATCTCAGAGTAACAATGCTAGCATGAGCTAGAGCCCAGAAAGACGCGGGATTCGGGGAACAGATGGGGTGATCATCTTCATGAGGGTGGGGACCCCTGCCATGGGAAGCCAGTTGATACAGCCAACGTGGCCAGGGGGAAAATTCAGAAGCACCAGGAAAGTGTCCATCTGTGGACACATGCTCAGGTGGCCCCTTGGCCCATGCAGGTGAGCGAGGTTGTAGGCTTCCTTTGCTCCACAAGTCTAACGTCTTTTGGTGAATTAACAGCTCATCTGGGGCTGGGGAAAAATGAAACTCCAGCTCCCCAAGAATTTGAGGGTTTTGTGGAAACATGTTCTGGGGAGGCTGCTGGTGGCCAAGCCTGAGCTGGGGAGGACAGCGTTTTGCACAGGTCCTGGGGTCATGGCTGGTGGGTCCTCTGCAGGGTGGGCCACTCCAACCTGACATTCTCTCAGTTCTTTCCTCAGAGCACCTAAGGAAGCTTCTCAACATTTCTCATTGATTCAAGTGAAAGTGAATAAATTCCCTGCCATCCCTACCAATTCTCTGCCTCTGGGGTAGTAAAAATAAAAAATAGTCCATAAGACAGGGTTGAGAAGGCAGAGAGGGTTTTTTTTTTTTCCTTCCTTTCTGATTTAAGCTAACCCTAAGGTTGTGACATTAAAAAAAAAACAACAAAACAGAAATATAAACATAAACACAGCACCAATAAATCAAGCACTTGGAGACGTTCCCATGGAAATTAGCCCAAGTGAAATCCTGTCTCAAATCAGGGGAAGGAATGCGGGTTTCTCATGGTAAAGTCCTAGAACATAAGCACCCATGAAATGCCCACCAAGATGGTGAGCAAAACAGACCTTCTGGCACCTAGGGTCTCTGCTCCCAGCCTTCCCGGCCTCCTGGGATGGGCAGTGTCCCACCATCTGTGCTCTCAAAAAGGCTGCCCTGCTTATTTCTCTGAGCTTCTGGAGAGGGCAGAGCTCTGTTGTGAGGGGTGTGAGGGCTGCAGGAGGAAAAGACTTTCTTCATGCCTTTCAGGTATTATCCTTGCCCCACCAAGAAGCTGGGTCAATAATGACAGTCGTGATGATAACGGGGACCACCAAGTCTGGGCTACAGGAAGGTTTGGTGGGTGCGCAGTAGACCCAGCTGGGCAGTGTTCCTCCACTGGTCGCCTGGCACACCAGGATGAGCCATAAACAGAAGGTGGGCTGGTGGATCTCAGAGCAACAACGCTAGTGTGAGGAAACCTGCTCCAGGATGAAGCAGTCAGAACTTACTCTGCAGATCCCAGGACTGAGCTTATGTCCTCAGAAGTCCCAATTGTAATTTTAACTTCAGGTAAATGGCCAAGGTCAATGGAAAGCCACTGGGATCTCTAAGGTACAAAGCTTTTCGAAGTGTTAGCCAGAGTGGATGCCCCCAGAAGGCAGAGGGGGAGGCCCAAACGCCCCTCACAGAGCTGTCCTGAACTCACCTTTAAGTTAAAAAGTGATCAGATGGCCACAACAAGCACGTGTCCCATTTCACAGCACCCTGAAGAAAGGCTCTTCTGTTTCCCTACATGGTTGACAGCAGAGCTCTGAAAATTAGATACTTTCCCAAATCCAGACCCTTCCAGAATATTCTCCCCACATGGATAGTGTGGAGAGCTGCGTGGTGCTGGGGTCCTGCCAACTGTGTAGGTTGGCCTACACAGATTTGAACACGGGACAAGACTTCCAAGGCAAGGTCAAGGATTTAGAGGATTTGTTCTCAAGACTAGTAGAAAGGTGAAAGGCAACGTCCTGCTTCTTGTGTGGTCAAGAAGGCAGATGATAAGGAATGTGGACTCCGGCAACCTGGCCCTCTCCAGAGAAGCCATTGCTGGAGGCTTGCCTTCCATCTGTCCTTCCATCGGGGGTGTCTTCGGCTTTCAGAGTAAAGCCTTTTCTAGCATAAAATGTCTCATTCTCAGGATATTCTCTCCATGGTACATCAAGCACTGGGAATTCAAACGTCCAAAGCAAGCCAAGACAGAAGCACCAAACAACGTCTCTCTCTTTTGACAACTGTCTGCCAGAGGTGTTCCCCTTTGAGGTACATGGAATCCTAGAAATTATAATTATTTTGTGACTCATGCCTTTTTTTCCTCCTTACTGTAGAACGCCATCCAGTGGCTGTTAACAATATATTAAGTACAGAAGCACTAATGGCAAACATCAAGTTCACTCTCAAGTTCTAGGTGGTTGGATTCTTGGGGGAGTGGCCACGGGGCTGGTACCCTCTCGGGTGGGTAAGTGGGCTTTCCATTTGCCAAATGCCAGGTCTCAGACCTCACGTCTGAGTGTTGAGCGAACGCTGGGCTGCACGTCAGGAGCTCGGTGGCGGCGGCTGGCGCATCTTGTTTGCATAGAAGTCCCTGCAGGTCTGGCAGCAGCGCTGGTACCACCGCATGTCCTGGCAGAGGTTCTTTTCTCGGATGACTCGGCAATACACTGTCCACTGGTCTCGCGTGCATTTGTAGGTCAGAGCAGCTGAGGAGAGAGTAGAGAGAGAATGCCCAGGGACCTGGAGCGGCATGGGCACATCCTGACGCATGCATAGAGAGGGCTGGTGGTCTGACAGTTTGGGCTCCCTCACCCTTGTGCACACATCAGCCTTGTGCAGACTGGTGAGGCCATGCCTCCTGCTAGGGGCACTGTGGATGCCACTTTCTGCTAAAGGGGACACATGTCTGCATCTAACTCAACCACCTGACTGAGTATGATGGTCTGGCTGCCTCTTCGGGGGGAAGGCACTGGCCACTCTGCTTCTGAGCTAAGTGGTACTTACTATTGTCTTGTGGCAGGTGACACCATTACTTTGGCATTTCTAAAACGAGATGATATGAAGTAGTGGACATCAAAGGACTCACAAAAGCATGAGGTCAGGGCACAAATGAATGGTCCCAATCTCCTTCAGGGTCTTGGTCATGCAGAAAAAGCCCTGCTCAAAGGAGGTCTCAGGAGGGTACAAGGCAGGGTCGTGCCTGCAGCTGTCACGACACTTCCTCAAGCTCAATAAAGCTGCTTAGAAAGCCCCTTCATTTTGGTAGGGTTCTAGTGTTGGGGAAAGGAGCTTCAGGCTGGAAAATATTTTCCAGAGATGTCTATTTGGAAAAGCAGAAACTCTTTTAAAAGGAATCATCAGGGTCTAAGCACCCAGGACCAAACTTCTCCCACAGAAGCTCCGATCTCTCCACCGTGTCTGCTTCTGAAGCATCAGCCTAAGGGTATCCAATATACACATCTTCAAGGCCCCATGCATGATGCCCCTGAAGCTTTCATTTCCAGAAACAAGCACTTCCTTTTACCCTCCTCATGCACAGAAATTCTAAAATGATTGAGGAACATTCTCCTGTGTTGGGCAGAGGGGCTAGTGGGACACTCAGGGTACTGTATTTGAACAAATGTCTCTTTCGTGACAAAGAATGGCATTCTATCTCTGAAACCTCTTATCTTCTGTAGAACTGACACGTTAGCCTTAATGACATATAATGCCCTAGAGGACTTTTCTGCTAACAGAACTCCACCAACAGTGGGGACCTAGAACCCCCCCAGAAATCAGGGCCAGTGAAGGAACTCACCGAGGCGAGGAGAAGTGATGGTGTTGGCGTTGATCTTGTCATTGCAGACCTCCTGATGGCACTGTCTGTAGGCTGCCGGCTTCAAGAGGGCGGGGCACTCGCTGCCATGGCGCCCAGTGACCTTGTGCATGCACTGCACCACGCGGGACTGCAGTCCCTTCCCACAGGTCGATGAGCACTGCCGGGGACAGGGACAGCCTGAGCTGGGGAACAAGACTGGACGGGGGGCTGGGATGATGGCCATACCATGCAGCTGCCTGACATGTCACTCCCAGGTGTTGACAATAATTCAGGGCAAAAGTAACAGCTGCCTGATGTGAGGCTGTTTCAAGATGTTATGGACTGCATGTTTGTGTGTCTCTCCTCAAAATGCTTATGTTGAAGCCCTAATGCACATGGGATGGTATTAGGAGGTGAGGCCTTTTTGAGGTGATCAGGGTTAGATGAGGTCATGGGGGTAGAGTCCTCATAATGGGATTAGTGCCCTTAAAAGAAGAGAAAGAGATGAGCTCTCTTGCCCCACCACGTGAGGATAGAATGAAAAGACTGCCACCTGCCAACTAGGAGGAGTGCCCTTGCCAAAGACTGGATTTGTCAGCATCACGCTCTTGAACTTCCTGACCTCCCAAGCTATGAGAAATAAATGTCTGTGTTTAAGCCATCCAGTCTTTGATGTTTTGTGATAGCAGCCTGAGCAGGTTAACACATTAGACAACTACTGAAATATTAACTCAATGCCGGTTGTATTTCACCTCCTGCCTGTGTTCCAAGCAAAGAGCTGGGCTTTGAAATTTTTGAGACAACAGGCACGGTGACACTGTGGTTCAGTGGCCCCCAGGAGGGACTGGACCTGATTACCATGGGGTCTCCCCAGCACTTTCTGCTCCATGAGGCTCTGGGGCCTTTGCCCAGACCTGGGTGTGAAGAGTCCAGTAGTGATTGGAATTGAATTTCCCACAAGCTTGGAGGGGTGAAGCTTGGGATTAAATTAAAGAAAATAGGCCGGGCTCGGTGGCTCAGCCTGTAATCCCAGCACTTTGGGAGGCCGAGGTGAGTGGATTGCCTGAGCCCGCGGGTTCGAGACCCGCCTGGGCAACTTGGCGAGACCTCATCTCTACAATAAATAAAAAAAAATTAGCTGGGCATGGTAGCGCGTGCCTGTAATTCTGGCAACTCGGAAGGCTGAGGCAGAAGGATCGCCGGAGCCCAGCAGGTCGAGGCTGCGGTGGCCGGGAGTGGCCACTGTACTCCAGTCTGGGCGACAGTGAGACTCCAACTCAAAAAAAAAAAAGAAAAGAAAGTACAACCTTTCTTGCAAAACAGAGTCATGAACTAATGTATGTGGCTAATGGTGTTGATTTAGATACCACATCCCCAGGTGTCGGCATGAACAGGTAGAGTTTGCTAAAACCAGGTCAATATAGCTGAGAGGATGATCCCAAATACCCCAAAGGTGGACCTGGTAAGACTTTATTCTGTGACTCTATTCTCCCTCCTGTTCCTCTTCATGCTTTTTAAAGTATTTCCCAGGCAGGACCTGGCCAGGTCTCCAAGTCCTCCACCCAGACCCTGCTCTCTGAGCGCTTCAGCCCTAGCTCACTCTCCTGGGAGCCCTTGGGACCATCTCTTCAAGTTGGCCTCTTCCCAGGAAGAGCCAGTCCACGTGTGCATTTCCTCTGTTGGCATCCACCAGCCCTGCACAACCTCTGATTTACAGCGTTCTGAGAGCACTCTGCAAAACTTTAATAAAGGCCACGATGCAGCAGCCCAGCTGGAGTTAATAACGGCACCTCGGGGTGGAGAGAGGGCAGCAGGGGCATGCCACATGTGGTGAGAATTCCAGGTGCCGTCCAGATCCTGTGCTTCCCCACATCCTCCTCTTTGGGCCTTATCACAGCTTTTGTTAGAGGAAGGGCCTTCCTGGGAGGCTGTGAGGAGTCACCCAGTATAGGCTCAGCCGGAAACCATGGGGTTACCATCCGTGACCAAGTGGGCACTCTCTCTTCCACCTCTGTGAGCCAGGTGATTCCCTCTGCTTTCTTGTCTGACAAGCAGATTCATGTTTAAAAAAATTTTTTTTTAAACTTTAGAAGGATACTCAGAGGGAATGTTACTCTAAAGGGGTACCAGTCTTCAAATCATAAGAGAGGTGGGAAAACCATAAGCGCTCCCCTGTGAACACGGCGTATTTAAACCGAAATGGGCTCTGTCCCCACAGGTAAGGCTGACCCCAGGACCTCTGCTTCATGTTTTGCTCCTTATTCCAGATAAACCCATCAGAAACTGCTTATGGCCCTGCGAATTCATCCTGTACATCTCAGATGCAGATTTCAAGGCTCCATCTCAGTCTGCAGGAGTTAGCACATAGAAGCTTGAGGGGTGCTGAAGTTGAAGGGTGAAGTCCCACAAAGAGGTTTCCACCCACAGGGAGACCTTGAACACAGGACAGGTGCTACAGCAACATGAATTCTGCCTTGGGGGGTAGGATGTGTCTCAGAGAAAACTGGCTGCAGGTTGGGATCTACTGCATGGAGTTACCTGGTGGGCTTTTAAAAATCCTGATGTCCCAGATCGATAAAATTTGGCTGTCTGGTGGCGGTGGTGAAGAGGAGTGGCAGACATCGGTGCTCTTAAAACCTTTCCAGGCAGCTGCAATGGGCATCCAGAACTGACAACCTCCATCCTAACCCCAACTTCCTCCCAGCGCCCTGTGGAGAACACAGAGAGCTCTCCTTTCTTCCTATGAAGTAATAGTTGTGTATTTACATACAAATATGCATAATTAAGCTGCAACCCTGACAGCTGAGTTTATATATGAGTGTCAGATGTGCTTGAATATAAGGAAGAAGAGGCTTTCGCTCAAACTTATTCTTAGAAAAAAGTTGCCATCTATTTAAGTAAGAACAAAATCTCTCACAGTTTGGGGGTGGGGTGGGGGGGGTGCTCTCAATTCTTTTGAAGTCAAAGTACTGCTTGGGAAAATGCCAGGAACCTGAATGACCTCAATCAAGGTTCATTATAGATCCCATAGAGATCACACGGGGGTTAAAAAACATAAGTGACAAAAACATAGGTGTCAAAAGAAAATAGGTGACAAAAAATTTAACTGTCTTCTTCTGGAGATAGGCCTTCATAATCACAAATGAAGGAAGATGGTATAAGAAATATTTAAAGACCACTTGCGAAGGCAATCTGGGAAGTGGTTCTACCCAGAGTCTGAGAGTCCACACGAACAGTGAATGAAGGAAAAGACCACGGGCCCTAATGCAGCACAAAGCCACACCCACTCGGGGCAAGCCACACCCCATGTAGCACAAGGCCACACTCATGCATTGAAAAGCCACACCCACACAATGAGAAACTACAATGTAGGGCAAAGCCACACCCATGCTGCACAAGGCCACGCCCAGGCAGTGCAAGGCCACGCCCACACTGTACAAATCTACAATGCAAAGTCAGGCCAGTGCTGTGTGGAGCCATGCAACAGCTTGTGAGGGAATGTCCACCAAGAGCAGCACACACAGTCAGAAAGGGCAGCATCCGAGTGAAGTCATATGTAACTATGTGTCCTCTGGCAAAGGTGACTCAAAGAGGAGCTGGTGAAACGAGACAGACATTGCAAGTATTAGCTCGCACTGTACACATCTGCTTATAGTCAACCGTCTTGACCCCACCAAAGCAGCCATTTCATAATAAGGTTCAATTTTATAACACACTAGAGAAAGAAAACAGCAGCATTTCTGAATTCAAATATGTTTTAATGCGTCACTTTAAATATGCGTGTATAACTACAGTAATAAGCTACATGTCTTAAATAGGCATTTGACTAGTCTACCTAAACCATTAAAGACTTTAAAATCTAAATTGGTCATATCATTAAAAAACCCTGCTCCATGGGAAAACAGGGGTTACCATATAATCAGGGTTTATTTCTGTGACAATTTGGCATGTCTGAGGCCCACTTTTGGAAAAAAGGATGTATTTGTTGGTCTACAGGCAACACCAACATCCTTTTTCTCTTCAGATCCTTACTTGGTCCATCAGCCATGGTGCCATCTACTGTAAGACAAGCACCCAAGAGGGAAAGCTAGGTATCTTCACGGTCCTTCTTGGAGAAGGGAAACGGCACAGGCTAACCAGGGAGTCCGTCTTGCTTCCTTGCATCTCCGGACTAGAAGGTGCCCGGGCCCTGCTGGCTGGGGAAACTGCCTGGCTGAGTTGCTTCTCTTTCAAAGCTCAGCCCTGAATGAATGCCGGGAGGCGCTTCCATTTCTTCTGCAGATATCACTGATATGTATAAGACGTTCATACAAGGGTAAGGGCATGATCCTGTGGGTCTATTAAAACCAAGTGCAAAATTGACAAGATCTCTGCCCCAAAATGATCGGTGACCACTGTAAAACTCAGGCATTTGGGGTGACCTTGAAAACGTCCCATCTGGAAGTTCTTAGTCTTATTCAACCTGCCCTGGGGCTGAGAGGAAGAACTAGCTCGTGTCATGTCTCCAGCACGTGCAGGTGGCGTGCCAGCACTTTCTGTGGGCCGCCTTGTAGGATTCCACAGTGACGTGCAATATTCCACAACAATCCTCAGAAGCTGAGGCTGGCCACTGAACTCAGTAGGGGTCAGTGTCTTGCCCAAGGTCCCAGAAGAAGGACAGGACCCCAGTGGCCCCATCCTACGGGCTGAATTCCAACCTCTGGCATGAATTAGAGGTTTCACTGAATGGCGCTTTGATGGGAGGCGGGAATAAAAAAATCAGGTCACTGCCCATCTCCACCATTTACTCATTATCTTTCCTAGCATGGGTCACTGGCTTTTAATGTTCCAGTCTATAAAAATAACTCTTCCATGAGATCATGGAAGGGTGTCTCAAAAGTCCTTCAGCAGGAATTAGTGTCTGTTCTCCCTGCTCTCCAACGCCCCCATGAGACAGGGCCAACCAGATAAATGGCAGGTTTGGGAGGGAGTTCCCAGTGGCTCTGCCCCTTGTGTGGGGATACTACTTTCATCAGGATTAGGTTTTACTAACTTCTAGCTGGAGTCCTAGGGGATGCTGTTCCCATAGCTGAGGGCTGTGAGTGGCTTGGGCTTACAAGGAAGAGTTTTTGAGACTTTGGGGCATCGGACTGGGAATTGCATCTGAGCCAGCCCCGCAGAGGATGCCTCCATGTGTTAGCTGGGAAACCAAATAGGTTACAAAGTGGCACATACAGACGTCGTTCCATTTTTGTTCAATGTAGATGTGTGTGTACCTATGTAAAAGTTTGGAAGACAAACCATTAAAAAGTTTACCATGTTATCACATGGTTTCTGGGACTAATGTTCTTTTTTGTGTGTCCTATAAGAAGAATTACCTTTGTAAGTAATAATAACAATGGTGAATTCTGCCAACAATCCTCTGGCATCCCACCTTCCACAGTGGCTGCATTTTTATTTGATTTGAGGTGGTGCTGAGCCTGCCCCGGCCTAAAATCCACAGATAACACAACGTGTATCTGGTGGGGAGCACCAGGTGGTAGGGTGATGGTGGGCCTGTTGGCATGCTGCATCCCTGCACTTACTAGCTGTGTGACCTCAGGCCAAGTACTTCACCTATCTGAGCCTCAGTTTCTTTATTTGTAGCATGAGGATAATAAACCTTTCCTTGCAGAAATGTTTCCATGAGTAGAGGCAGTGTGGAATAGGTGCCTAGCAGGGATCTGGGCAGAGTGGACCTCAACAAGAACCGCTACTATTATTAACAATGGCAAACGCATAGCCAAGGGTAAAGGGGGGACCAGGTAGCTCCTGGAGTGGGGGAAGGCACGAGGAATCGCCTAGCTACTTCCTGGCTGTTTCTGTATCTCTCCTGGGTTGCCATGCTCTGTCCCCAGGCCCTTCACAGGCAGGCATGGACAGCCCCCTTTGCCTGGCTCCCTGCACTGATGGGATGGCCAGACCTTGGGGAGCACGATTAGAGGTTGCTTTGGCCCTGAAGGCCAATGTGACTGCAGACAGATCTGAGGGGGTTGCTTTTGAACGCACCCCCTTGAAACCTGAGCTGGGCCACGTCAAGGCTGGCACAGGCAAACCCAGTGAATTCCACCTGTGTCAGCCTCCCTACCAGCCCTAATTCAACAGTGAGAAGGCCACAGCGTCTTCCAATGGCGCCAACTTTGCCCCAAGCACCACTGTGGAAAGCCATCTTTCAGGCTTTTTTAACCCAAGCAAACAGATCTATAAAAAGCATATCTGGTCTGGTTAGAAGCGCTCTTTCCCTGATGGGCCCTTTTTTCACGTGGCTCATGACATCAACACCACATGGCTCTCGAGACTCTGTGAGCTGGGACTGAAGTGGAAGCAGCAGTAAATTCAGCAGAGAGCTCCCAGCCAGGCAACCTGAAGTAAGCAGAGCCTCCAGTGCTGCCTCCCCAGTAAGTACTCACAGACACTGCCGGTGGAGAGGCAGCCCACATCTGTCTGTGCCCTTCCCGGGCAGGGATGGGACACAAAGACACTTGGGGTGGAGGTGTCATTAGAAAAGCAATAATGAAATAAAATTTGTTATTGCACAAAGAGCAAAAGGCTCACGGCCACAAAGAGAGAGATATGATTTGGATTAATTTATATGCTTTTAATGCAAATTATGAAGTCACTGTGAAAAAGCGATTTCCCTCTAGGTAGATGAGAGTTTCCTGCAAAAAGGAAGAAAGACCTTCTGTTCTCAGATCCTTGTGGCAGGGCAAGACATTGTGTAAGCATTACCAGCTTAGCTTCTTGAGAATAATGATAATAGTAACAGCAGCAGCAGGGCCCATCTTCTTCATGTCCCCTGCACACTGGAACCAGACTTATGCATGTGCTCCTTAATCGGCATGCTCATGGCTGCTGGGGCTAGGGCAGTACTCCAAACACAGTACATACTCAATAAATGCATGAGTAGCATGGTGCCACCTTCGGAGAGGCAGAATGTGAGGCTCAGAGCATCACTGTAACTCTTCCCAAGCCATGCTGCCCTGGTTCCCTCATGGCTGCCTGCCTCTATGACCATGCCACCTCCACCGGGGAGGAGTCAGGTCCCCACCACCACACAGAGGCCCCACCCTGATGACATCCATCACCACAGCGGGAATTCCCTTCTCCAAGCTGTAAAATGGCAACTGTAAATAACACCAGATCCCAACAGGATGTTTTGAGAATTAGCTACAGGAGGCTATAAAAACCTCAGGAAGAGGAACACGCTGGAGGAATGTTGAATACATCTGGACTCTGGTTCTGCAGTGTGGGCCCAGGTGGGGGCTGCCCTCCACAAGCTGTGGTGTGAGCCTGGGCCTAGCTTAGGGAGAAATAATGCAAGAGTCACTTCGAAACCACAAATGCCCTCACTGAGAGATTCTCAAAGGGACCAAGCCGGCCCCAGGCAGGTTTTAGATGGGGGCGGGGGGAGAGAAAATGAGAGAGAGAAAATGAGAGGGCGAATGAGAGGAGAGAGAGAGAGAGAAAGAGATAATGAGACAGAGATTGAGAATGAGACAGAGAGAATGAGAGCTAATGAGACAGAGTGAGACAGAGGAAATGAAAAAAGAGAGAATGAGACATAATGAGAGAGAAAATGAGAGAGAATGAGACAGAATGACAGGAGGGAGGGAGGGAAGGAGAGAGAGAGAGAGAGAGAGAGAGAGAGAGAGAGAGAGAGACAGAGACAGAGACAGAGAGAGAGAGAACAAGAAGAGAAAATGAGAGAGAGAACCAAATCCTGACAGTAACTCCATTTTCTGTCTTTCTGAAAAGTGCTTGGCTGGTGAAATGGCAAAAGCTCTTCAAAAGTAATTCTGACAGGTTTCCCCTGACTTGGCAGGAGCAATGAAAACCTCAGGAGCTGCTGAAGCCTGACATAGCAGGTTTGAACAATTGTGAAAATCCGCGCTCTCTTCACACCAGCTCGGAATCAGGAAATGCTTTCTTAGACAGAGGCCCACACGCCAGCACCCTCTCCCCCTTCAAGTCCTGCCTCCTTCCAGCCTTAGCTTCAGGCCTCCCTTGTTCCTTGACTTTACAGCTGGGGAACCAGAAGGCCCAGGTGACCCCTGAGCGCCTGCAGGGGCTGGAGGTCCCCGGAGCTCTTGGGGACTGCAGCGTGGCAGAGACTGCAGGGGCGGCACTCATCCTCTTTCCCCTCAAACTTTTCCCCCGGGCTGGAGCTGTTAATGGGTGATAACTGGGCTTTCCCACCATTGACTGCAAAAGCTGCAGCATCACACTGCCATCACACATGGGCAAGCGGCCAGGGCACGCGCTGCTTTAAGGGGCCAGAAGCACTTCGAAGAACTGTTTTTCTAAGACATAAACATTTTACAGGCCCATATAAGAAATGAGAGGCTGGTGAGAGACAAAGACCTGTGATTGTAGCGGATGATGGTGATGGTGAAAACAATGATGAACAGGATCAAAATGAGCACCTAAGGGCATTTCATTATCTGTGTGTCAGGTGCTGGGCTGAGTGCTTCACTAGGATGTCAGTCATTCCTCCATCAGTCCTAGGGCCACACACAGATTCATGTGACAGAGGACAAGGTCCACATATGGTCAGATGAGGCCACAGCCAAGCTGGGACGTGGACCTGCATTTCCTCGACCACCTGCCCTGCTCAGAGGTTCCTGACACATAGTTGGCAAACCAAAAGCACTCCTTGGGGATGACAGCTTTGGATTTAATAGTGACTGTGGCTAGGAGGAGGCATGAGGGGAACTCAGAGTCCCTACCCTCTGATCTCTTCACACAAAGGCAGTCTGTTTGACAGGTGACACTGAGACAATGGAGGGATGGGAGGGGGCTAAGGAGACAAAGGCCCTTCAGACCATTGGTACAGCCCCTGTCACCTCCCAGGCTACCTCTCCTGGTGATGTCCTAGGATGTCACTGCCCTACAGCAAGCTCACTTCTCCCACCTGAGCAGGGACTGGGCCTTGGACCGCTCTCTGTATCCCACAGGCCAGTGGCAGGCTCTGTGTGCTCACACACAGTGTTCCACACCTGGGGGTGTCTGTCCCCCTAACTCCTGCCCCTGTCCAGACAAGCACTGACTTTTGCTAACTGCCTTTCACTGGCTGCTCTCATTTCCAAGAGTAACATCAAATGCAGGATTTGCTTATCTTGGCCGACCTTAAGGCTAAGTGCTGGCTGCCTCCATGGTGTCCACATCCCAGAAAAGAGCCCCAGCGTCCCCAGTGCCTCACATACTTGCTGTTTGATGCCCAAGTTAACTTCAATAAGGACTTGACTTTTAATTTCACAATTCAGGGAGACTTAACATGAACAATCTCCTACAGCAGCGGTCCTCAATCTTTTTGGCATCAGGGACTGAGTTTGTGGAAGACAATTTTTCCAAGGGACGGGGGTGGGAGAAGGTTTTGGGATAATTCAAGCACACAACATTTATTGTATACTTTATTTCTATTGTTATTATGTTGTAAACTATAATAAAATAACGATACAACTCATTATTTAAAAAAAGGCATGGATGGAAATGGTAAATAAAATAATGGGCGGGCCACACACAGACTAAAACAAGTGTCAGATTCTGACTTAAAGCCGGCCACTAGGTGCAGCTGTACAATTGAAGTACATCGACTCCCTTGCCACTCACTGATAGGGCTTTGGTAGGAATCTGCAAGCAATTGATTTACTATGGTCTCTATGCAGTCAAACCTCACTGCTAATGTTAATCTGTATTTGCAGCTGCTCCCCAGCGCTAGCGTCACTGCCTCAGTTCTGCCTCTGATCATCAGGCATTAGATTCTCATAAGGAGTGTGCAGCCTAGGTCCCTCACATGTGCAGTTCACAATAGGGTTGCACTCCTGTGACAATCAAATACCACTGCTGATCTGACAGGAGGCGGAGCTCAGGTGGCAATGCAAGCTACGGGGAGCGGCTATATAGACGAAGCTTGGCTCACTCATCCACCACTCACCTCCTGCTATATGGCCTAGTTCCTGACAGGCCATGGGCTGGTACTGGTCTGTGGCCTGGGGTTTGGTACCTCTGTCTTAGATAACAGATTTACACTAAATTGTAAATGACTGATACAAAGCCTTTGGAGGAGTGGGCTTTGAGGGACATGGTTGGCTGGAGAGACAGCAAGTAGATACTTGGTTTTTAAAGCATAAGCCTCTAAGGGTCAGAACTGAAGGCAGTTCTGTCTTGTTTTAGATTAAGAATCCAAGCTTCTGACATGATGGTGCACTTGAAAGCACCAGTTTAGATTTCTAGTCAGAAGGCAAAGACCAGACTCCTAGACCTGCCATTGTCTAGTTGTGTGAGTTTGGAAAAAAGGCCTCATTACCACTCTGAGCCTCGGTTTTCTCATCTGTAAAATGGGGAAAATGGTTGTGAGGGTCAGATGAGATACCCTGAGTGAAAATGCTTTGTAATTCCAGAGTAATGGTGACTGTCACGAGCCAGTGTCACTGATCGCAATAAAAGTAGTATCACCTGCCACCAGCATCCACCCCTGTGGGTCCCCAGGCAGGGGCTGTCAGAGTCCCACAGTGCTGGCTTCAGACTCACCCAGGAGGTCTTAGAATGTAGCTGGCTCCCTGTCTGTCTGCATCTAGGCCACAACACCATCCACCCTTGTACCTCCAGAGCCTAGCATGGGGCCTGGCACAAACCAGCAGCTCAGGAAATGCCTGCTGACCTATAGTGACTTGGCCACAGGTCCACAGCAAGGGGGCAGGCAGCTGCGCAGACCTTGCAGGATGGGGCGGTCAGGCCCCATCAGAGCAAGCACAGGCTTCGGAAGCGGTGTTGAGGCTGAGAGCTTTCTGTAACTACCCCTTTGCATGATGCAAGGTCTGTTGTTTATTGCTAAGGTCATGGAATGGAGCCTCTATCTCCCTGCCCAGAACACAGAAAGGCATCTATCAGGGAGGTGTCTGGGGAGTGCATGGACACAGCGATGTGTGTATGAACTTGACAGGGACGGGTTCTGCCTGACTTCCTCCTAGGGCTCACGACTCACAGGTACTTGCACACAAACGGCATCATTTGATCTTCTGAAGGCCTCTGAGAGGTGCTGTTACCTCCACATGACAGAAAGAAGGCTGGCTTTGGCTGTGAAAGTGCTCAGAGGCCTTGCAAGTCAGACCAGCCCCTTCCATGGGGCGCCAGTGGCACCAGGAGGTCAGTGACCACTTTGATCTTTTCAGAATAAAGAAATGCCATACTCAACACAGACAGCGAACAGTTTTCTTTAAAAACACCATCCATTATGATCCCTGCAGAATAATTTGTTTCTCATTGGAAACATCCCGTCATTTCAGTGGTGATTAATGCCTCCAGTCTTGAAGCTGAAGCATTTCAACTTTTGATCGGAAGTCATGCTATCTAGAAAGAAATGAGATTTCTTCCTCCCTGATGTCAAGTGCCCCCCACCCCCAGGGTTGAACACATAGACTCAGCATTCAGTCAGTGAAACAATGATTTACACTGTTTTCTGGAAAGAGCTAATATCCCGGGTAGGAAGGCAGCTGCAGGTCATTTTTCAAACATACCAGGGCAATAGTAATGGCCTCGGCAGGGGTGGGAACATGAGGTGTGTCTCTCACACATGACCCTGGTTAGGATTTGGCCATTCGCCGAGGTCAGAATGACGGGGGCTGCGGGGGGGGGTGGAAGGTGGGTCAATGTTCTCTGGGCACCCACCATGCCTCACCAAGGCTCTAAGTGTTGAGAAGGTCAGCTGTTCCCAGGAACCCTCATCTAGCTAGGTGGGTGGCATGCGTGGCATGTCCTAAGGCTTATCTGTATGTCAGTCACCTCCTCAGAAACAGGCTCACCTTTCTCAACAGCACCTTGGGCAGTGACAAGAGACTGCTGGGATGGAAGATACCAAAGCCTCCATCCACCAGAAAACACATCTCTGAGTGCCCTCTGTCACGACACAGGTGATGGAGCACCTACTCTACCCAGCACACTTGTTGCCACTGTGTTTTCCTCCCAGGAACTAGAAATTAGGTAATTGCTATATTAAAACGTTCCCTCAGAGACAACAGCGCTCTGACAGCGCTCAGCCTTCGACCTACTTTCCCTGTAGGCACCTTGTTGGCTGCCTTCAAGGCCCAGCACGTGGGAGGGCCTGGAGGCTGGGTACAGGAAAGGACCCCAAGTGGACTGGCTTAAAAATGCAGCGAATCCCCCGTGTGCAACCACAGCACCGCCTGCAGGCTGGACGGCAAAGACGACACCTGAGCCATAAAGTAAACCCAAAGTCTATGTCAGAGGAAATATCAGGGGAAGACCCCTCCCGTGGAACTCACTCACCTTGGCTGGGTGTCACCCAGGGAATGGGGACACAGATGAAAGAAGGGCTAGACAGCGACCTTTTTACATGGAAAAACATTCAACTGCCATTTAACCTGCCTCACCCCTTAAGAGTGCAGCTCTCTGACACCCTTCCTCACTCCCACCCAAAGGTTCCCCATCTTATCTGTCCCTGTGTCTTCCAGGCCTTTGGCCGAGGGTCCTGGACATGAATGGAAGTGACGTTTGCCCCAAGCGCCCCTCTGTGTCTATCTCGGCCAAGCCTGTGGCAAGATGCTGAGACCCGGCCAGCACGCCACACAGGGTGACCAGACTGGCCTGAGGCACCCATGTCCTGCTTTGGAGTGTGCTCAGTCTCCTTCCGAAAGCACAGGAAGCAGTGGGATGTTCCCAGCGAGCCATGGAAGGAGGTGCTGGTACAGTCTTTGGGAGAAGTAGGAAGGAAATACACGGGGTCACAGGCAGGTGTGGCGTGTGGAAAGAAAGTTAACTTGCCCAGTTACACTGGGAACACCTGGCAGAATCAGAACTCCTCACGAGAGCTGAGTTCCTGACCCTTGAGCTCCTGTGCTATGTGGACGGGACAGAAATGCCACCGCGCTGCTCTCACCTTCGACCAGTCCCCGGTTTTCCACTCATAGCAGCCTGAGTAGTCCTCGCACTCCTCCTCGGCTCTGGGCCTCGTGGATGCGTCACATTTCCCTTGTGAGTTGGTGCATGTCACGGTTCGCTTCTGCGTCCCTTTACCACAGGTGGCAGAACACTGCAAGACACCATTCAGATACTTAATCCAGTACGATCTGGGTTAAGTCTGTCCACACCTATTAAGTCCCTACTGTGTGCCAGACCTGGCGTGGGGATGCAAAGACGAGGACCCATGTTTCCATCTTCCAAAAGCTCAGGGTCTTGCAGACTCTTATGCAGGAGGTCCCAGCTGGGATGCCAGCAGAGTGGCCAGTGTCGGGGGGAAGGACACAGGAGTCAGAAGTGGGAAGCACTTGGGGTACTCAGAAGGTCACAGGAGGGGGGTGGAATTTAGGTCCAAAAGCCTAATTCAGCCTATGAGTTCAAAGGGTAGGTGCTGAGTGGACCTGTGAGTGGGGTGAGGCAAAGGGGCCAGCTAGAGCGTGGGGAGGCCCTGACTCCTCCCAGCTGACCTCCAGGTACACGTGCTCAGTCTGGGCCAGCCTAGGGCAAAAGCCCCAATTCAGGATGGAGAAGGAGGAGACTTCCTTGCAGGGCAGGTGGCAAGTCCTCGCTGACAGCTCCAGTGATGTTTTAACAGAAGCCAAGAATGGTAACTTACATCCTGGGACACCTGGCAAGAGACATGGGGAGGGTCTGAGGGGGTGATGAATGATGTGCAAGACCAAGAGTTCAGGATTCTTGTGCCCTCGGGCTGCACGAAGGAGTGACGAAAAACAGAGGAGTCAGCAGGTGAAGACACAGTGGGTGCTCTGGGATTGTCTGCAGCCTGCTCCGGGCATGCTCCAACGCAGGGAGTGGGGAGGGAGAGTGCCCAGGCTGGTAAGAACATGCACCATCTCCAAAGCAGAAGGAAGCTGAGGCAGAGTCCGCCCGTAGCCTTGGGTAAGACAAAACAGACAAGTGTGCGTGAGTTGGCGCAGGGAGTCCTCCCTTCAGCATGCTGAGGGTGGACCAGTGTGTGGCCTCCCTGTAAAGCCCTGTCCCCACCGCAGATGACAACACGTAACTTGGGGAGATGGCTGGCTGAAGACTGCTTCTGCCAACGAGGTTTCACACTTGCTCAGTTTAACCACAAGCACAGCAGGGCACAGCAGGAGCCTTCTTGAGTGACAACAGACACCTTTTTAAAAAAGTTCCACTGTACCCACTGGAGAAAATGTACATAAAGGACAAGCATTATTCTTGATATTTCTGTTACTAATGATTACCCCAAAATGTGGCCTAGCTTTCTCTTTCCTGTGAATTTCAATTCAGCTCTCCATCTGAAGGTTCCATGGGGTTTTCTTTCGAGACTAGTTTAGACTGGCTTGTGTTAAAAGAAACACATAGGCTTCAGAGCTGGTTGTGGTGTCCCCTGGGGGGAGTTGAAAGACCAATGGGGTGTGGGGCCAGGTGCTGTTTTAAAGGGGCCTTGGATGCCAGGGTTTATTTAGTCCACAGTGGCTTCGCACACAGGGCCTCCCAGGCAGGATGGGTTGTGACCTGGAGGGTTGCTGCAGGGAGCCCTGGCCACTGCCTTGAAGGGCTGCCCTCTGCTTCTCGGTGTGGCACGGCTTCCTGACCATTTCAGCAACTGCATCCTCACCATATGACTTGGGGACTCCTCCACTAGCATCCACACGACGCAGTCCTCTGCAGCCAGGGGCCTACTCCCCATTCTGCCCAAGTTCAGGTCCTGCTTTGTCTTACTCTACTCTGCATTTCTTGTGTACTTCCCTTGAATTTCAAGCACTGAACATCCAGCCTATTTCTTGGCCAAGTCCTGGGTGGGCCCTCTCTGTCCTGCAGCCCGTTGTCTCGAAGCCATCGTCCTTGGCAAAGGGCAGTGCTGGAGGCTGATGCCAGCGTCTCCAAGGGACCTAGGAGGGTAGTGTTCAGTTTCTCTCTTTGCTTCCCATCAGGGGTGGGGCCTAGAAGCTGAGGACAAGAAGGCCTTACCACCTTTTGCTTCCCTCTGGGTATATGATCCTCCTGCTAATAAAATCAGGGAGACGCTGGGGAGTAGGTAGTGAGAGTAATCAACACTGATGGCTTAATAAAAGCCATCATGTCAATAAAAAATCAGCCAAGAGAAAACAAAGCCCATTTGCTTCCAGTGGAAGAAAGGTTTAAGGGGCTTCAGCACATGGGGAAGCTACAGGAATACCAGCTTCATGAGCTTCTCCTGTGGGAACGATTTGACTCCAAGTTCAGTGTTTACAAGGGAGCATTTTGCTCAAGCCAGGACTGAGTCGGATTTGACTGACTGGTGTGGATGCTAGTGCAGGGTTAGGATTAGGTGTGCATGTAGATATCGACATGGAAATCTGTTTCTTTAAATGTTGCTCCAATTGTCTCACATTTCCCAAATGTGGCAGTCTTCAATACTGTAATAATTGATAATGTCAGGCTGGTAGGGAGGCATTTTCTTTTCTATAAGGAAGAGTCTGAGTGGAAAATTTATTATTTGAATCTGATTAAAGCATACATATTGTTTAGATCAAGAGTCAGGTAGTTGAGGCCCTAAGGCTCACCTAGGGTAGAGGAACGGACTGAACACCTGCCTCTGCCCCTTTCAGCAAGTATTCCCCACCCCCCAAATCCCTTGAATGTTAAACTTAAAACTTACAAACATGAGTGCATATTTTAAAAAGATCAACAACACATTTTACGATTCTTATATTCCTAAAATATCATAAAGGGTAGGTGAAAGGCTCAGGTCTTTGAACAAATACATGTCAAGATCTATCTGGAAATTAAACTCAGTTTTAGAGCAGCCAAGGGCAAACTTTTCGTTCATTAAAAATGGGCTGAATACTTTTTTATTCAAAATAATTCCAACTGTTTGGCAATAAAAGGGAACTTTCAAAATATTTTCCACACTGAAGAGCGTCTTGGATGAGCCTCTTTCAGTTTCCTAGACTATGTCTGGTGGGAGACCTGAGGGAAGCCTGCCTTTTATTCAGTGGTTTTTTTGTTGTTGTTTTATAGACAAACAATCAAAATCATTAATGCAAAGTCAATGCAAAGATTGGATTGCATCACCAAAAGCTAAAATCACATTCCCAGGACTAGCCTTCAAAGTTAAAACCTAAGGCTTAATTGACCTCTTTCCAAAAAATTTTATGGCATGAAATTTGTAGCTCTGACTTGCACACTAAAATCTGTCCCTCTCGGCATCAGACTTGGGCAATCCACAAAGACTGCCACGGAGTTCCAGAAAAGCCTCCGAAACCAGCTTCCCAGCCTGGCCACACTACAGTTCAAATATTGCCCACAGGAGAATTTAAAGGGCAGTGTCTGTCTGTCTGTCTTTCTAATCTTTATGTGAGAATTTTCATAGAAAATGAGATCAATAGTACTTTCACAGTGGTGTCCACATATATCTCAGATGGAATTAGAAAGTATGTGAGTTAGAACACAAATTTAAGTTGACCTGGTGGCAGGCGAGGCCTGGGTTGCCTGAGAATGTGTCCCAAACACCATAGGCTGAAAGATGCTGTGTTAGGGTCCCTGTCGATGAGGCCTGGAGGCCCTTGTGGTAGTTTCATCCCTGGCGGCAAACTCAGGCACCCACCTGTGACCACTCAGATGCCTCCCAGATGGACAGACAGTCCTGGCCTTCACAGCTCTGCACTGGTGCTGGCCGGGGGCCCGGGCAGTAGAGGGGCCGTGTGGCAATGTGTGTGCCATTCGGCAGCTGGTACACGCAGGTCACTTCCCGGTGCTGGAAGCCCTTTTCACAGGTCGCCGAGCAGGGGCTCCATGGGCCTGCCACCCACCTGCCAGAAGGGAGGAAAGACAGAGCGAGAATGACTGGGGGAGAGTTCCTGAGGAGCCCTCCAGATGGAGCATGGAACTGTGATGGGAGAGCTGGAGACAGGCTCAGGGAGGTTTGCAATCAACTTTGGAAATCATTCCGGAATATCAGAGCAGATGAAATGACCTGAATGGCCATCTGGTTCAGTGGGCTCCTCGGCACAGATCTTTCTGCCCACAATACCCCTATCGCAGATTGAGTTACCTGTCCTCCCCCTCCCTGTAGTAGCATACGCTCTGTTCAACTGGGTGGGAGTGGACATGATACTGGCCATGTCCCAGTGGAAGCTCTGAATGTGGTTATGTGGTTCAGTTTTGAGATTCTATGTTTTCTGTCCTCTGCTGAGAGAAAGCAGGTTCCAATACAGGGGTCACTCATACAGTCTGAACTCCATAACAATACGACCTGACACTGTTGTTAAGTCACTGAGATGTAGGGGTTTTTTGTCACTACAGCAATAGCTGACTGATACAGCCTTTGACAAAGGACCCCACCCCCAGTTGCAGCTTGAATAACTGGGATCAGGTCCTGCCTGCTTTCCAGAGTGTGGGTCCTCTAGAAGTGACGGATTTTTAAGGATGGCAACTTGTGGGCTGCGGGAAGATTGAGGCTGCTGAGGTCAGCAGTTTGAAAGTGTTCTTCTAAAACTTCTACCTGCTGAATATTCTAATGACTCTGATGCCATCCGCACCTTTGCTGGTGTCAGGGTGCTGGAAAGCAGCTAGGCAGTTTGGGAATCATGATTCCTTGGCAAAAATGGGGCTTGGAATGCCTTTTGGGGACATGAAAGGACCTCCCCTGCTTGGTCCACCTGGTTAAGCCAGCAAGCATGGCCCCCTCTCTTGCCCTGCCTCAAATATTCCTAGTTCCTAGGAGCTCACCATGTGACAAAGCAGCTTGATCATGGAGGGCCAGGTCTGATAGCCATTCAGTTATTCTCATTAGTCAAAATATTCCTGAATTCCACCTGAAACCAAATACGATCACGCCATGCCATTCCCCTGTTTAGAAACATCTGTGGCATTTGCTTGCCGGGAGGGTACTGGGTGATGCTGGCATCTCTTGCTCCCAGTTCCAGCTGACCGGCTTATTCCTCCATCGACACACTGCATACGTGTGGAGGACCTCCTATGTGTCAGACACATTCTGGGTTCCGATAATCAGGCAGTAAGACAAAGTCCCTGTCCTTTGAAGCTTACATTCTAATGGGGACTGAGGGTAAACTAGTGAATATTATACAGCATAACATATATAACATATATAAGGGAAGGGGGAAGATTGTGGACTTCCCCCACATATAGGCACATATAATACAACATAGCCTAACACATATAGTATATATAACACATATAGCATATGTAACACATATATAATACACCGCAGCATTATAGTATGTATAATACATATAGCATATATAACACAACACAGCATATGTAATACATATATAACAGAACATAGCATATATAATGCATATGTAACATACAGCATATAATGCATATATAACACAAAATAGCATATATAACACAACATAGCATATATAACACATATAGCATATATAACATAGCATATATAATATATATTATACATAGCATATATATAACACATGTGCTTATACAATGCATATGTCATATATAACACATATAGTACATGAATAGAAACTATTCCACATGGTCACATGTGCTTCAGAGATAAGCCAAGTGGTGTAAAGCAGAACAGGGACCAGGTGGGGGTAAGCATTATCTTATACAGTGGGGCAAGGAAGATGACATCTTTTTTTTTTTTTTTTTGAGTTGGGGTCTCACTCTGTCGCCCAGACTGGAGTGCAGTGGCCGCTCCCCGCCACCGCTGGGCTCCGGTGATCCTTCTGCCTCAGCCTTCTGAGTAGCTGGAATTACAGGCATGTGCTACCACACCCGGCTAATTTTTAATTTATTGTAGAGATGAGGTCTCGCCAAGTTGCCCAGGTGGGTCTCGAACCCGCGGGCTCAGGCAATCCACTCACCTCAGCTTCCCAAGGCACGGGATTACAGGCTGAGCCACCAAGCCCGGCAGAAGATGACATCTTAACAGAGCCTGGAGAGAAATGAACCCCATGGCTACCCGAATAAAGGCTTCCAGGCAGAGGGCGTAGTGGGTGCAAAGGCCCCAGTGGTGAGCATGCTGTTGGGGCTGAGAAGTGACCAGGGTCTGGGGTGGCTGGGAGAGTGAGAGAGTGGAGCGTAAGGGCAAGACCTCGGAGGAGGCCCCTGCGACATTCTAGGTGATAGATGACGGTGGCCTAAAGCAGCTGAGGTGGTACAGGTGTCTCTAGTGGTGAGAAGGAACTACCTGGGCTCCTCCCCTCCCTCAAGCTAGGCTCATTCATCCAGACCATCTGGGAACTGACTTCTAACTCCCTTGGCAGACTCAGCCCTCAGACCTCAGGCTCCCAGGGCCTAACTCTAGTGAAGGCCTCTTCAGACCCGTGGCTTACACAGCAGGGGTGGGAGTGGCAGTGCCTCCCTTAGGGTGTAGTTGTATTGCTCATGCATTGCCTACAACAGCAGCCAACCACCTAAGCCGTATAACCAGCTATTAGTGCTGCTGTGGTCTCCTTGGTAGGAGATGGCCTTCCCAGAGGGCAGTGTGTGAATCTCCATGTTAGCACCTGGCAATGGCTTAAATGACACTACACAAGCTGAACTAAATTCTGTGTAATTCTCCTGGTTCTGGTAACTCAGATGTTTTCTTTTTTGAGTTGGAGTCTCACTCTGTCACCCAGGCTGGAGTGCAGTGGCACGCTCATGGCCACCCCAGTGTTGACCTGCTGGGCTCTGGTGATCCTTCCGCCTCAGCCTTCCAAGTAGCTGGAACTACAGGTGTGCTACCACGCATAGCTAATTTTTTATTTATTGTAGAGACGAGGCCTCGCCAAGTTGCGTGGGCTGATCTCAAATTCGTGGGCTCAGGCAATTCACTTGCCTCGGCCTTCCAAAGTGCTGAGATTACAGACTGAGCCAAGCCTAGCCAGATGTTTTCTTAAATATGTGAAGATAGTTCTTTTGTTCAAGTCTTCTCTTGATCAAAATTGCCCCATGTGACAGATTTTTCAGTCCCTTGCATTCTACCTTCTAACCAGTCACCATTGTTCTTCAAGGGGACAAAATGGCCCACATGTGGTCTGGAAGCATCCGTAATGAATGGGATCATTTTCCTCTCTTTTTAAATGGAGACTCCGTCTTCATTAATGCTGCCCAATGTTGCCCTCTTTCTATATTTTTAAGCAGCCAGATTACATGTCAGTTTTATTCCCTCCCCCACAACCCCACCTTCTTTTTGTCTCTTATGAACTGATTCCCATCAGATCTTCTTTGTCCCACCCTTTTGCAATTGATTTGGTGGATATAAACGTCAGGCGTTACAGTGAGACCCTTTCGGGGCACTTGTGCCGACTTCAGTGATGAAAACAGCTCTGAGTTTGCTCCTGTCTTTTGCACTGCTGTGCTTCCGGGGCCAAGCCTGAGAAGCTTCAGAACCCCATGTCATGCTCATGGGGATGTCACCTGCCTGGGAGTGCATGCCATGGGCCGCAGGATGCAGCTCCATTCTCGGGTGCACGGTTGGGCGTATGCTTTAGTGACTGTAGGTGGTGACTCTGATCTACATAAAGGTCACATCCCGGACACATGGGGTCGGGGAGGAGTTGGGCACGGCTCAGCATTCCTGCCCTGGACATCTCTACCTCCTGCCCATTGCTGACTTGAGAAGTCAGATCTGCAGAGAGAGTCAGGAGCAACATGGAAAAAGCAAAGATATTCATCCAAAAGGTTCTATATATTTCAGAGGCTTCCCACAAAGATGGTTTCTTGATTTGGGCAATTTGTAGAAGCTGGCTTGTTAGGGGCGCTGTTTTCAAACGTGAGATTCCTGCAGAGCTGTGAGGGACTGCTGGTCATGTGACCTCTTCTCTCCTTTGCCTCTGGTAATGGGTATGGAAAACAACCCATGCATCCCTTCTTCCTGCTGTCCAGCGCTTTCCAGAAGAGTCCTTAGGATCTCCCTTGCCCAGAGCCTCGAAGAGGCATGGGTGACACAGTCCTCCGCACATGAGACGTGGGTGAAGCCCATGTACGTCTGCTCTGCTCCTGAGCCAAGGGTGCTCTGCCATTCACCCCTCTCCTGGGGCTGTGGGGAGGGGTGCCCCTGCTTGCTCCCCAGAGTGCTATGTTCATAGCCAGGGATTCAAAACAAGCTCCCTTCTGCGGCCAAAGTACTCTCCTGACCTCACCATGTAAGACTTGAGTCAGGATGAGAAAGGAGCACAAATGTACCCATGACAGGGGGTCACACACCTGGCAGCCCAGAGCATCCCTCTCTCCACATCCTTCCTTCCTCCACCCACTCCTACTTTCCAGCTCTGTCCCCAGGTTCTAGAGGTACAGATGCAAATATGGCTCCACCCATGGGAGCCACACAATCAGCCAGACCAGCAGCGTATGAGGCTCCCTGCTGGGGTGGAGGTGAGCACAGGGCCACCGGGACCCAGGGAGGTGCCTCACTCCAATTCGGGATCAGGGAGTGTAGGAGAGGTGATGTCTGAGCTGAGTTTCAGAGTCAGCAAGGTTAGCCAGGAACATGCTAGGCTGTTGTGTCTTATTTTGCTCAGTAGCTATGTGTCATTTTAAAACTAGACAGATTGAAGAAATAGTGATGGTAAGATGTTAGTACACCCATGTTCACAGCAGCATTAGTCACAATAGCCAAAAGGTGGAAGCAGCCAGTGTGTCCAATGAAGGATGAACAGATAAGCAAAATGTAGTTTATGCATACAAGGGAATATTGTTCAGTTGTCAAAGGGAAAGGGATTCTGATGCACGCTACAACACGGATGAACCCTGAAGACATAAAGCTAAGTGAGATAAGCCAGTCACAAAAGGACAAATACTGTGTGATTCTTCTTAGATGACACATCTAGGGCAGTTACTCAGAGAGACAGAAAGAACTGACTGCTAGGGGCTGGGTGAGGGGCAGTGGAGATTACTGTTTAATGGCACAGAGTTTCAGTCTGGGAAGATGAAAAAGTTCTGTGATTGGATGGAGGTGATGGTTACACAACAATATGACTGTGCTAAATGCCACTGAGCTGTACACTTAAAAATATAGATGGTAAATTCTATGTTATATGTAGTTTACCACAATTTTTACAAAAGATGACAGCAGTGGTGGTCAGGAGCAGGGTGTAAATAGGTGAAGAAAAGGTGAAAAAGTGAAGCGTTTCCCAAGCCCCAGGCAGCCAAAGATGAGACAAGGGAAGAGACCAGTTTTCAGCTTTGTGAGATGCCTGCAGAGCGTCCCTGCTCAGGGTGCCCACGTTCCTGCCTGAAACATGGGAGGAGCAGTCTATGGGGGTGGAGCACCAGGGGCTGCAGTGTGTGCTGTATGCGTAGACACGCCATAGCTCATTATTTTACCTAGACCTTTAGCTCCTGATCTTGACATATCTCAATGGGGTCTGGAAAGAAAATGACTTTCTTAAAACTTTCGTGTGTGTGTGTGTGTGTGTGTGTGTGTGTGTGTGTGTGAAGGAAGCCATTTCACTGGAACCCCTCTGGCTACAGGAACCCTTCTACCACACTTGACCACCACTGCACAAGTGAACATCACAGTAACATCATGTTGACTCCAAATCCAGTGATCTGGGAAAGGAACCACAACTCCCTGAAATAGTTTATATTCCTGTTACCACATAAGCTCTATTTTCTTTTTCATTAGTGACCCCTACAAACCTTAACAGCAACACTTACTAGTCAAGTATGAGTCAGCAGCTCTTCTTAAAAGCCATGAAACTGTAATTCTTTAGTAAGCCACAATTACACGTCTCTACTTCAGGTCATTCTTTCTCCCCTTCCTGTGAAAGGTTCAGAAAGGACTCTGCTTCCCTCCCTGCCCAGCACTGACTCAGTTCTTCTGCATATACTGCAAGTTAAAACCTTCTAATGAGATGTTCTGGGCTGCCTAGTCACTGGATGAAAACCTGTATTCTGTTTTTATTGCTGCTATAACAAATGACCACAAACTTAATGGCTCAAAACAACACAGATTTATCAACTTATGGTTCTGGAGGCCAGAGGCCTGACACAGGTATCGCTGGTCTAAACTCAGGGTGTCAAGAGGGCTGCTTCCTCCTGGAGACCCCAGGGAAGAATCCGTTTCCTTGATTTTTTCAGCTTGACATTGCTCCATTCCTTGGCTTGGATCTCCTCTGCCATCTTTGAGGCCAGCAGTGTCAGGGGTGTTTCTCACACTGCATCACGCTGACCTTCTCCTCTGCCCATCTTTCACCTTTAGGGGTCCTTGTGATTATACTGACCCATCCAGATAATCCAGGTAATCTCTGTTTTAAGGTCAGCTGATTACCAAACTGTATTAGTTCGCTAAGATTGCCAAAAAAGTACCATTAACTTGGTGGTTTAGATAAATAGAAATGTATTCTTTCACAGTTTTCACAGTTCTGGAGGCAAGGAGTCCAAGATCAAGGTGTCAGCAGGGTTGGCTCCTTCCGAGGGCTCCGAGGGACTCTGTTCTGTACCTCCCTCCTGAGTTCTGGTGATGGCTGGCAATCCGTGGTGTTCCTTGGCTTGTAGAAGCATCACTCCAATCTCTGTCTCCATCTTCAAATGGTGTTCTCTCTGCATGTCTGTGTCCTGACACAGCCATCTTCATAGGGGGACACTGTCATATTGGAATACTTCAGTATGACATCGTCTCAACTAATTACATCTCCAATGGTCCTGTTTCCGAATAAGGTCACATTCTGAGATACTGAGAGGTAAGGATTTCAATAAAGAATTTTGGAGGGGTCACAATTCAACCCAGAACATAACCTGAATGCATCTGCAAACCTCAATTCCCTTTGCCATGAAGGTAACACATTCATAGGTTCTAGGGATTAGGATGTGGCCATCTCTGGGGCCACTACTCTGCCTTTCACAGACCCAATGCAGTCACAATTCTGAGAAGTTTCAGCTTCTACCCAAAATTCAGTTCTTATTTGCAACTTGATCTGGCTGAGGTTTAAACTAGGTAAAGGCCTTGTAAGATCTGCTGAGATGTGACTCAGTTGTTGTAAGAAACAATGGCACTGCCAGACTCACATTCTTCTGACACAGTCGTTTTGTGTTGAACATAGAGTGAATCTCAAACACAGATAGTAAAAAAGAGGACAGTGGTAGGCCATTTATTTTCAACAACTTTAAATCCTAAAAAACAGTGTGAGATGTGCTACTCCAACACAATCTGGGCTAATAAGTGGTTTGTCCAGCGGTCCAGTGTCATTTTTTTCTCCCTTCCACCCAAAAGCAGTAAAAAGGAAGGCTGGGGCATTGGCTGAGCACCTCATCTCTGCCAGTCTCTGCACTAGGATATTCCTTACATTTGCTCAATTAATCAAAGTAAGGAAAGAAGATGCATGTATGCGTTTCTCTGAACATCTGTTACAGGGACCAGCAAATTCCAGGCAGGGCACCAAACAAGTTACTCAAAAAACAGCGCAGCACAGAAAGAGGGGTGGGAAATAGCCCAGAGGATCCAGAAAGTCGCAGGGCAGGTCAAAGGAAGGATGGCCTTTTTAATTTGCTCAACCTCAGCTTGTCTGTTCCTCAGACATGAACGTCAACCTCATACCGAGTTCTGAACCAAGGGCTGGGGCACTCAACTCAGTGTCCCTGCCTTCACGGAGCTTAGTCAAGTATGTGGCCCTTAGGGGAGGGGGAAACATAAAAGCAGACAATTTATTTGCTGTAGGACAAGTGCTGTGAAGAAAATGGAGCTTGAGTTGGCTCCTGAAGGTCAAAACGCAGTTGGCCAACCAAAGTAGCAGGGCTCCGTGCTCTACAGAGGGAGCCTACCAGTGAAATGCACAGGAGAGGGAGTAAGGTACAACTGCTGAGTATGGGGTGTCCAGTCCTTGGCATGTCTGGTCGACCCCTTAAGGCTGGGACGGGAGGGAGGAGGCCTTGGGTACATCTAGGGATCATGTGCCTTAGGGGAACACAATGGTTTTCTCCAAGGCAGTGGTGGGACATGGAAGACTCTTAAAGGGTGGACGTGACAGGGCTTTGGGAATGTGAGGTCAAGGAAAGCAAGGAGGCAAGAGTCAAGTTCAGGATTCTGGCAGCCTGAGAATGTTAGTGGTGTATGCAGTGAGAGGGAGCACCCAGGGGAGGAGCTGGAAGGGGTGGAAGGGTGGGTGCTGCTTTAGAGGGTCAGGTTGAGGTGACACTAGGTGGCTGAACACAGTGTTGGACAGGTCTGCAGGTGCCATCTGCAGCTCAGGGTGTGGTCAGGTTGGAGACACAGGGTTGGGAGTCACGAGCAAGAGGTCATGGGGTTACCAAAAGGACAAATGACTCACCCAGAGAGCTTAGACAGGGAGAGGCCAGAGAAGGAGCTTGGGGAGTGCACGCACCTGGGGACAGGATAAGAATGGAAGGCTCTCAAAGGGACAGAGAGGGGGTGACAGGCAAGGCTAGGAAAGGGGACCGTGTCTTCTGTACGGCTGGGGCCTGAAAGGTGTTCTTTGGATTGGCAACAAGGAGAGGTTGCCAGCCTAGGAGAGGGCTCCAGGAGAAGCAGGATTGGAAGGGGTGAAGAAGACAGCCTGGACTCAATGCCTCTTGAACAAACATGGCCTGATGCCCACAGGGCAAGTACTGCAGACCGTCCATCTTGGGCTGACACCCAAGCCTTGGGTGTCTGGCCTGCCCTGGAGGGAGATGTGAGGGATGAGTCTCCTTATTTCAGAAGTATCCTGGAGTCGGAGGCTGAACTCAAGTCCTCACTCTGTTGACTTACTAGCTGTGTAACCTTGGGGGAGTCAGAGCTCAAATCTCTGTTTCTTTCTTGTAAAATGCTGGCATTAGTTATCATCTCTCAAGCTTGTTGGTGGCCTGTCTGAGATGCCCTCTACTGAGTACCCCACAGACCTGATAAATCCCAGCTATTATGTGCTGTGACCATCACTTTCAATCCAGGTATGGGTGAGGCTAAGAGGAGCTGCTATACCCCCAGAGTCCTCTGGCATGGGCAGTCTATGTAGACCCTCTAAACCAAAATGGAGATGGACAAATTCATCTTAAATTATTGTCTTTCTAATTTTCAATAAATGTGCATGATTCAGATGAGACAGACAGGAAAAATAGCACAAGGCCTCTGAGTGCTGAATCCTATAACTCAGTGCAAGTTATTAACCTCTTCCAAACTTTGAGTTCCTCCTCTGTAAAACAGCAAGAGCAGTGAGCAGAGGGTGTGTTTGTGAGGCTGGATGACACATATGCAGTAGGTAGAGCATCCAGGAGAAGCCTGTGCAGGGGGATCTGGGGGTGTGCGTCTCTTCCTTTTCTCCCCTATGCCATGCCACTGCCTATGGGGCTGTGACTATCCGGCCAAGGGAAAGCAAATGTTGTGGGAAATAAGGCCTTCCCCAGGGCACCCACACCTTAATTAACCGTGGGCCTGGGGATAAAGGGACGTGGCAGAGGCCGGCCAGCCAAGAGCCCGTGCTCCCATCCCCTTCCTATGAAACACCCTGGAGGGCTCTGGGCAGCATCAGACTCTCCAATCTGCTTGAGACAGGGTCCCTCTCACTGCTCATGGCGGACCACAGCCAGCAACTCTGTTATGAGAACAATCAAAACACAGCTTTAACATGTGCCATATATAGCCCCCAAAGATATGTGGCAGCTTTTATTGAACAGATGTCTGCAAAGAAGGAGCAGGGTGAGGAGGCACAAGTGTGACTTAACGAGCGGGGCTGCGATGCTCTCCCTGGGGACTCGGAGGGATGCTTTGCAGCTGCACGTGAGGGGTCAACTCAGCCTTTCTCCATTTAAAACTCGAGAATTATGAGTTCCCATATACATTTCCCCGAAAAGTAATATTCTTCACATATCTGTTTTTTAAAAGAGGAAATGAAAATCTGAAGCGCATTGAGAGGAGCAGTGTGCTGGTGTGAACATGAGCTCTTCTGGAAGCAGGTATTTTTGTTGCAGAGAGGCCCCACGGCACACAGAGTTCCCTTTTGCAGGGTTAACAATGAGCACTACCTAAAGAAACAGCTGAGCCCTGAATGCTGGTAAAAACACTTATTTCTAGGCTTGAGGTATATTTTTCAACCCTGGAAATTGAGATGGCTGGTTAGCCAGGATCTGAGACTTTTCCATGTTTTCCTGAAAAGGTCCTTAGAACATTACGTGTAGTTCTCACTTGCTACAGAAAGAAGGAAGGAAGGAAGGAGGGGGTGGGAGGGAGGGAAGGAAGGGCTTCAACACTTTGCTAAACTATGGTTTAAGGTAAAAAGCTTCTAAAATAGCTTCTCTAGTTGTTACACCAGCTAACCCTTTTTGAGAGTTTCCTATGAGACAGGCAATGTTTTAAGCAAGGATCCTTGCCATGATTCTAGGTAGATTCACTCTATAGGTGAGGAAATCAAGGCACAGAGAGGTTAACTGGCTTGCTCAAGGCCATGCATTAGTAAGCGGAAGTGCCATTTTTCAGCAGTCTCAGGAAGATATAATTCATATATTATATAATTCATTCAAAAAGCACAACTCAATATATTCAGAGTTATGAAACTGCAACCACGATTCGTTTTAGAGCATTATCATCACCCCAAACAGAAAGCTCATAGCCCTTAATTGCATCCCCCAAACTCCAACACTCCCTCCCAGCCCTAGGCAATCGCTAATCTGCTCTCTGTCTCCATAGATTTGCCCACTCTGGACATTTCATATAAATGGAGTCATATAATATCAAGTGTTTTGTGACTAGCTTCTTTCAATTAGCATGTTTTTAAGTTTCGCCTATGTTGTAGACTATATCTGTACTTCATTCCTTTTGATGGCCAAATAATATTCCACTGTAGAAATATATCACATTTTATTTATCCATTCATCAGTTGATAGAAATTTGGGTTATTCCCACATTTTGGCTATTATAAATGATGCTACTATAAACATCTGTGCACAAGTTTTTACGTGGACATATGTTTCATTTCTCTTGGGTACATACTTAGGAGCAGAATTGCTGGATCATATGGTAACTCTATGTTTAACAATTTGAGGAATGCTAGATTGTTTTCAGAAGCAGTTGCACCACTTCACATTTCCACCAGCAGTGTATAAAGTGTCTGAATTCTCTACATCCTCACAAATACTCACTACTATCTGTCTGCCTTTTATGATTATAGCCATCCTAGTGGGTGTGAGGCGGTATCTCATTGTGGGTGTTTTTATTATTGTGGCAAAATATATATAACATAAACTTTACCATCTTAGCTATTTATAAGTGTACGGTTCACTGGCATTAAGTACATTCAAATTATTGTACAACCATTGCCACTATCCCTCTTTAAAACTTTTCATCTTCCCAAACTGAAATTCTGTGCCCATTAAACAGTAACTCCCTGTTCACTTATCTCCCCCTTCCCTGGCAGTAATAATTTTATTTTCTGTCTCCGTGAATTTAACTACATAGGTATCGCATATAAGTGGAATTATAGTTTTGTCCTCCAGTGACTGGCTTACTTCACTTAGTATAATGTCCTCAAGGTTCATCCATGTTGTAGCATGTGTCAGAATTCTCTTCCTTTGTAAGACTGAATATACAAATCAACTAGGAAATGACAAATAGCCCAATCATAGTGGGCAAAGAACAGGAGAATAATTCACAGAAGAAGATATGTAAGTATCCCCCCAGTATGAAAATACTTAACCTCACTACAGATCAGGGCATTTAAAAAATCAAAAAACGAGGTATCATTTCATGCCCATCACACTGGCAACACTAAAGAGTGCAACTAAACCAGATTTGGCCATGACCATGGAGATGGGGGTTCTTACACAGTGTCGGTAAGACACTCTCTACAGGTAACCCCTTTAGAGTAAAGCTCCAGGTTACATAACCTATGACTTACTACTTCCACTTCTGGGGACATAATCTCTTGCACATGTGCTTAGGGAAACTGGACAAAGATGTTCACTGTATAACTGTATAAACCCCACATGGCAAACCACCCAAGTGTCCATCAATGGCAGAATGAATAAATACATGTGATAAAATAACATAGTATAAAGAAACAGACACATCTGATCTACGGCAGCAATGCGGTTAGCTCCCAGAGGCAAGATGGATGTGCAAAGGATAAGAGACTGTTTATGACGTGCCGAACAATACTCTTTGGTTTGTGGATACATACATACATTGGAAAGTGTGTGTGGGAAGCATATGCACCAACAGAGGAAGGGAGGAAAATGGGATTGGAGAAGGGTCAAAGAGAACTTCCAATGCATCTGTAACATATCATTACTTAAAAGATGTGAAGTGGACAGTCAAATGGACAGGAGTGCCTATTAACCTCAGTACTTTTCTGTACATATGGAAATTTTTATAAGAAAATACTTGCAGAAGCTCTAGGCAGGCCAGTATGAACTAACTGACCTCAGCCACAGAGAGTGTCAAGACTGTGGTCAACTGACCACGTGGTGTCCAGGGTGAGGAACAGCCACTGTGCTCTAGCCCATTTTAAAAAGTGAAGCTGGAAATCCAGTCTTATTGCAGTCCCCTGGTTTTAATATGTTGGAAATGAATTCAAAAACCTTAAGACGCCTGTGTGGGCCAAGCCATGTCTGCTGTGGAATTTGGCCCGGTAGCCTCGAGTCTAGGACTTGACACTTTAATATCTTGAGTTGGCAGTGGTGGTGGTGGTTCTGAACCTAAACCCAAATGGCCATCTGTGTATCTCCCTCCACTCTCACCTGGAGATGACACGGCACCGTTGGCTTGCCATATAGGCCCTCTGTCATTGCTTTTTTGTTTTGATCACAAATTCTTACTACACACACAGGTTAGCTTGCTTTTGGGTTGGTGTAACAGGTTAGCCCCAAGCATTTGGTCCTAAGAAGACTGGGGGGAGAAAAAGACTCCCACAGATTAGTGACGTGACATGATTTTCCCTGGACACCATCAAAACGGTACAGTACCCATCAGAAATGAACAAACACCAAAGTCCTGAACCAAGAGAGCTGCAGAAAACACCCCGAGACCTGATTAGTACCATCGGGAGGCCCTGCCCAGCCACCCAGCTGCCCACCCCACAACATTATTCAACGTGAAAACATGCAAGCAGACCTCCCCAGCACTCCACCCTCCTGCTGCCCTGTGCTGGCTATGAAAACGCTCAGAATTTCACAAGATGCTCAGAAAACGTTCCTGGGGGGGTACTCGGGAGTCTGAGTGAGCCAGCTCTGCGTGTCCTGGAAGGAGGACAGAGGGGAAGGGCTCCCACAGCCGCTGTGTTTGTGGCGGGGCAGAGGCAGGGCTCCAGCAGGACAGAGCTGGCGGCCTCAGGCTCGGAGCTCACTTGCAAGGGTTCTGGCACACAGCTTTACGAGCAAGGGAATTCACAGCTCTGCCGAATCCCCACCCACAACTACCTTTAACTGCAAGCTGCACGCTCACTCCCAGCTCCCCCACAGTATTTGGGAGCCAGCAAGGCCCCTCAACCACAATCTCCGAGGTAACTCTCTTGGTCTATTTTGAGTTGCTGGGGCCTCATGATATGCTGCTGCTACCTTAGAAGCAGTAACCCTGGTGGTTACGGCTTGTCAAGGCCATGGCCGTGGTGGGCTTGAAAGGAGACCTCCCGGGGTGACAGACATCTAGGCCGGAGCCATGTGGAGACAGCTGGTACCTAGGGCTCCAATTCTGACTCAGTGGCTGATCATAGATAGGCAACGTCTACCTCCTCGCACCAAGATATGACTGAGGGTGCTTGGCGAGTGCAGCTTGTCATACAACCCTTAGTACAGATGACAGTTTTAACACTCTAACAGTAACAGCCACTCTTCCTTATTTTTGCTGGCTTCCTCCTGGGCTTCTCAGGAGCCAGGAGCACTCGCCCTCTGCCTTCTACTTCCCCATCTCCTTCCCTGGTCCCATTCTCTAAGCCAGTTCTGCCTGCCCCTTGGTTCGGTCGGCGGCTCCTTTGTGCCCGTGGCTCACATACAAATAATTTTTCTGCATTACCTACCCCATGGTTTCTACAGATACCATGATAAAGGGGACACCTACTCTCTACTTTGGGAGCTCCAGGCTCATGTGATGGATAGCTTAAGGTACAGCAGGGAGTCCCACCATGCCTTTGCTCCCCTTGACTGAAGTCCGGTGACCACTCCTTTTCCAAAGACCAGACATGCAGGGTTAGGATCTGAGGGCTGGCTTGGACTGTCCTCTGTGCTACATCCAAGCAATTGCTAAGTCCCACCAGACCAACCCCCATAAGGGATCTCAAATCTGCCTCCCCCTCCCCATGTCCATGGCCACTCTTACCATAACAGTCTCCTAACTGGCCTCCCCACATGCAATCTCTTTTCCCTTCCAAGGAATGTATATAACTCTCTCACAGCTTCAGGCATGCTGCGTCCTCACTCTAAAACCTTTAATGGCCTCCCAGAGCCTGGTGCCTTTCAGCCTTTCATATCCTAGGCCTGGCATTTAAGTCCCAGTCTGATGACTTAGTCATTCATTCAGCCCATGCTCCTCCATACAGTTCCATCCAAGGATTCCAGATGTTTTCAGGATACATGCTAGTAAACAAAAATAACACTCAGATCAAGAAAGTAAGAATTAGAGCCAGCCACGGTGGTGTGTACCTGTAGTACTAGCTACTTGGAAGGCTGAGACCAGACGATTACTTGAGCCCAGGAGTTCAAGGCTGTGGTGAGCCATGCCTAGGCGACAGAGTGAGACCCCCAACTCAAAAGAAAAGAAAAAGAAAAAGAAAATGAAAAGTAAGAATTAGGGTAGGTTAAGGGGAATGAGCCTTATCACCTCTGCTCTGGTCAGCTACACACGCTTCTCTCCCCAAACTGTTGGATATTCCTTAACCCAGAGGTGCTGGCGTTGTGTCCTCTGTCTGTACGTCTTCATCTTTCAGTGGGCCATCTCATGTGCCTGCTCCTCCACAACCCCACAACCTGCTTCACAGGTCCTGCATGTGCCCTCTTCCACTGCTGGTACTTCCAAGGTTCTCCAAACCGTCTAAGTGATGCTGCGACCCCCAAGAATATCCTCACTTTGCTATGACTTGGAGACTCCTAGGAGTTACGGGACTCAATTCTAGTCTGGGCTCACCGGCTAAGTCACTGTTGACCTTAGCTTCTAAATTTCCTCTAGGTTCAGTTTTTCCATCTGTGAAATGGGGTGAATTGGTCCTACTCACTTGTTTCTCAAGTGGATGTGCCAATGACTGATCACATATGGCCAACCGGTGATTACTCAGTATCCCCTTCTGGGTTGACTCCAGCAATCACATCACAGAACACTGAGAATCTGCACACACCACATCCCCACACTCTGACTAGCCACGTCTCCTACCTCTTCCTCAGTGGCGGACCCCACTAAGGCAGCATGTTCTGAGTACACCCTAAACCTCAGCTTCGGCACAATGGAGTGATAGTATGTAATAATGCTTCTGACGTATAAAACAACCAGCAGTTTCCTATAAAAAGTGACAGAGGGATAAATCTACAATAAAATATTCATGCCCCTGATTTCACTTCACAGAAAGACTCAAACATCCCAACCAAATGGAGTCACAGCAGCTGCTGCGCAGATGCCGCTAAGGCAGGCAAATGAGAGACAGCGATTAGTTGCAATTAAGTTTTCAGTAAATTATGTCATGGAGACCTTTAGCCACCCAGCCCTGACTTGCTTGCCGAGCCAAAGGCAGTGAACCTGGTCCAAAACTATTTAGAAACTCTGGATAATTCATGTTCTGAATAAATTGCGGAGAGTCTTGGCATAAGAGGGAATAATGAATACCATAACCACTTTTGATTGAAAATAATAATTTGTTAATAATTTTAATAGCTAATGAGCTACAGAAACCACGTCTGTGAGTCCTCCAAACAGAAAGGAAAGAGATTCATTTTACTTCTGGCTTAATTCATTCTATGGCGTTAAATCACCCCATATGTGTTTGAAATTTTTGTTCAGCAAGTATCCGGACACATGATTTATTTTCACTAGGACACTGCTTCTTCTCCTTGAGTTTTAGAAAACAGTTTCCTAAGTGTCTGTGCAGCAAAAGTGTTTCTGTCTAATTGGGTTTTAAGGATTTTCCACCAAGAGGCACACAGAAGATTCGCTGCCCCCCACCCCCTTCTGCCTTCAAGACCCTGAGAGAAGAAACTTGTTGAACTGAGTTTTGTGACAGGATTTCCTCCTCTTCCAAGTGTTGCAGGTTGTCAATTTCTGTGTTTAGGTGAACAACAGACACTCTTATTGAGAGAACTATAGAGAGTGTCTCACTCCCTGGTGAAATACTGTACTTGGAGCCACTAAGAGTTCAGACTTCCTCTCTTCATCCACAAAGGCCTGGTTATGTTTTGCTGTGGAAGGTCCTTGTCCAAGTCCTCGGTCTTATCCCTACCTCTTCTGACGGATGATTTCTAGCACAGGGGTTAAGGACCTGACACATTTAAAAAATTTTTTTTAAAACTGAATTCCAAGTTGTCAATGAGGGAAACTGAGAAGTGACTTGGAGCTTACTAAAATGATTTTTGTGCTGATCTCCAGGGAATCTTGGTCTACATTTATCCATTTTAGGAACCATTTCTATCACCATATTTTTTGTTTACTTAGTAGATATTATAATCTAGGCACATTGTGGAAAATCTGGAAAGTACATAAAAGTATAAAGCAAAATAACCAAAGAACACTCATGATCCTAGTCTTTTTTCTTAAACATATTTTCTTTAACGTTGATGTCATATCATAAACAAATAATTTTATGTTTTGCATCAGTAGTGATAGCAGAAGAAATTCCTATGCAACCAAAGATCGTTTTTTAAAGATTGACTTTTCAATACTTGCATAATACTCATTCATATAGAAAGAGCCATAAATTACTTAACCAGTGCATACTTGTTGGACATTTGAGAAGTTGTCCATATTTTGGATAATGTCCAAAGGGTAGAAGTAAAAGTTCTGGATCCAAAATTTTAAGCAACAGCATTTAGAAGATCAGTAGGGATCGCCTGTATCTCTGCATGATGGGGAGCTCATTTCCTTATGACCCAGCCATGTCTGCCCCACTAGCTTGGTGGGCACCTGAGGAGGCATGCTTGTTCTCTAGGTGATGACGTTTTACATATGTAAGGGCCTGGGAACAAGAAGGTCTCTGAAAGCCCTTCTATGTCTCCTTCAGTCTTCTTTCTGCCCATGCACATAGCCCTTTGGCTGTTTGCCATGAGGCAGCAAAATTGAGGTCACTGGCCCTCCATTCTCCTGCTTTGGACACACCCAAGCAGTCAGTGTTTCCTTAGCATGTGGCCTCAGCAAATAGATGTCTGGTTGCAACTTGACTGGCATCAAGTGAATAAACACTAAGAACAACACTAACTGGATCCTTCTATGTGCCAGATGCTTTAGTCTTCATTTGATTCCCAATTAGATGAGGAAACGGGAGCTCCTATAAAGTACCCTGCTCACACGGCCAATGAGAGGGGAGGTGGGCTCAGCTCTCCCTATGTGTTGGACGCCAAAGCACATTCCACTAGCCTTGATGTGATATGGCACCACCACTTCTTCCTGGTGCCTTGGCATTGTATCTCAACATGCCGTGGCACAGATCCCAGCAGGGGACTGGCTCTTGCTATGAGGGATGGGCGCTGCCTTGTTTCTCTTTTGCTTGTTTCCTCCAAGAGGAAGCCCCAAAAGACTGAGGGGAGCCTCTTAATCCCAGGTGAGCCTCTGACTAGACACAATATCTGCCATATAGCAGACACAGTATTTGAGGGGTGGCCCCCTCAAAACCTGGAATTTATTTATAAAATATTGTGTATTTATTCTTACATGTTTAAACTTCAGTCACCTTCAAAGTACTCTCTGTTTGATGCAATACACCTATTGAGATGCTTTTTCCACTGTTCAAAATCGTTTTTGAAACTTGTCAAGTTTGATTTCTTTTAGTGCTTCTGCTATTTTTGTTTGTTTTTTTGACCTCTTCCACATTGGCATTCCACATTCCTTTTGATGTTTTTCATCCAGAGAAACAAAAAAAAGTTGCTTGGGGTGACACTGGGTAAATAGGGAAGGTGAGGCATGGGGGTCATGCCATTTTGGCCCAAACTGCTGACCATCCAGTGAGATGTGGGCAGGTATGCTCATAAATTACCCATCATGAAATGGGCAAATGGTTGAAAGAATCACCAGCCTTCTCACTTTTGAGTAACTGTCAAATGTGGGTGCCATATCTCATATACTTTTATTTCCAGGTAGAAGGGCTTTTATATTAAAAAAAAATACATTATTAATTTTCAGCTCTGATGTTTTGTGATCAGTATATTGCCTTATAATATTTATACTTTATGGAAACTATCAATGTTTTCTTTATGAACAAATACATGATTGGATTTTGTGAATGTTCTATGTGCACTTGAGAAAATTCTATTATCAGGGTGCAGTGTTTGATATATATGACTTAACTTATTGATTATGTTGTTTAGGTCTTTTATATCCTTCCTTATTTTTGGTCTGCTTGCCACTTTATCTGTCTCATTGAGAGTGGTGTGATAATGCTTCTTATAGCTAGTACATTTCTTTCCATATCTCCTTGCATCTCCTGTGGTTTATGCTTCATATAAATGGTTGCTGTGTTATTTGGGGCACAAATATTGATATCTGTTAAATCTTTATTGTGAACTATGACTTTTAACATAAGATTCCTTTTTTGTCATGTTTAATGCTTTTTGGCTTGATGTCTACTTTGTCTAAAATCTAAAACATGCTTTCTTATTATTTCTGTTTCCCTGGTATACATCTGTCCATTGCTTTATTTTTTGGCCTTTTTGAATTAGTTTCTTTTAGGGGTGTTTTCTGCACACAGCCTGTAGTTGGGTCTTGCTTTGTGAGCCAATTTGAAAATCATTTTTCTTTTAATAGGTGAGTAGACTCATTCTGATATATTTGGTCTCAACTTTATAATTTAACTTAATTATAGTTACTGTGTATGTTTTGTTGTGTTTTCTGTGTTTCTATGTTACTCATTTGCTATTTTTTGGTATTTAAAGGCTTTTATTTTGGTTTTACTCAAACCATTTTTTGATAGGTAAAAGTTTTACTCAAATATAACACATATTAAAAAAAGGACATAAATTATAAGTGTATAGTTTGATGAATTTTCACTAAGCAAGGCCTGTAACTAAAACTCAGACTGAGAAAAATAACATTACCAGCACCTCAGAAGGCCCCCTCATACTCACAGTTACAAGCCTCCCTCAATGATTCTGACTTCTTTCACCATAGATTCATTTTGTCTGTTTTTGAACTTCCTATAAATGAAATTCTAGAGAATACACTCTTGTCTTTTGTGTCTAGCTTCTTTCACTCAATACTGCACTTGTGAGACTGACTTATTTTTGTGGAGCCATGGTTCATTCTCATTGCTGTGTTGTATTCCACTGTGTGACTAGACACCCAATCCATTTGTACTGGGCATGGGCACTGGGGCTGTTTAAAGTTATGGCCTTCTATGGGTAGCACTGTTCTGAACATTCTTGTACCTATCTTGAACAACCCGTTGGTATTTATCTAGGAGCAGAATTTCTGGGTTACAAGAATTTGTATGTTTAGTTAAACAGAGTTTCAAAGTGGGTCTGCCAATTTACTCTCACACCAGCAATGAAAGAGAATTCCAGTTGCTCCATGTCTTTGTCAACACTTAGTATTATCAGTCTTTTCCATTTTAACCAGTCTGGTGGGTGTGCTACTATTAGTTATCATATTGTGTTTCAATGTGTACAGGTAAAGAATATAGATGAAGGCATTATGGGCAAAGAGAACAGGGTGAACAAGAATTGGAGGGAGTTCTCATACCTTTGTAAAACATCTTTTTTCCTCTCTTTTCTAATCTTTTACTACCTGATTTATCAGTTTTTAATATCTGACTCTCATCCATTGTATAAACAACAATCAATGATTTTACTCAATTCTTCTGCTTTCTACTTTCTCTCCTTTCTTTTTATTCTTCTATGCTATTCCCATTTTCTCTCTATTGTTTTTAGTTGTATTATTTTTGTCAGAAGATATAAAATTTACACATTCTTCTTCCATTCCTGTTTCCACCCTTGCTTCAGTCTTAGCTCTATAGTTCAACATACTAAGGTGCTCACCATCAACCCTTTTACAGTGGCCCCAGTCATCTCCTGGTTGGATGCAAAGCATCCTATAATAGTAGAGGGGCTAGCAAACGATAGTCTGAGGGCCAAATCCTGCCTGATGCTTGTTTTTATACATGAAGTTTTATGGGAACACAGCCCTGCCCATTTGTTTATAGACTGTCTAGAGCTGCTTTTGTGCTACAGTGATAGAGTTGAATGGTTACTAAAGAGACCACATGACTTGCAAAGCCTGAAGCATTTAATATCTGTCTTTAACTGAGAATGTTTGTTGATTCCTGCTCTAGTAGATTCATCAAGTAGGGCTCATGGATACAATGTCCTGAGATCTCTTGCACATTTAAAACTGGTTTTCTAAAGCTTTGATACTTGAAGGACAGTTTAGCTAGATATAAAATCTTCAGTTCACATTTTCTTTCCTGGTCTGATGTTCTGTAAGGACACCACTCAGACTCTTGCAACCACTGGGAACTAGAAGTCTGTGTCCCATGCATTGGGGCCACAAGGAGTGGGTAGGGTGGGGGAGTGGAATGGGGGGGGAGCAGAATGGGTACCTTAGTCTGAGAGGAGCCCTCCCACTTAACAGACCCACATTCCTGTGGAGCCTTCTGACCCTGTGACAGGCTCCACCAAGGAGCCCTGTCCAGAGAAATCACACTGGAGACTACTGACAAACTGCACAGGAAGAGCCACAGACAGACTCTCTGGGAGTTGTGGCTCTGGGGAGATGGGTCATCAGCCCACCCCTGTGTCCCTGCTTTATTCATAATAATATCATGGGAAGCTTACTAAGTGCTCTGCTGACCTGACTCACCAACCCAATAATACTGTCAGATAGGCATGGAATGTCATTAAACCTTCCCACATTTGGGGCACCCATGTAGCCTTTACTAAAATGCATGCATCTGTCTAAATCATAGCTTGTCCTCTAGTTGAGTCAGGGCTTGACAGTATACTGAGGCTATGTTCCTTGGACTTGCCCTTTATCTGTTTAGGAAATTGAGACCTACCCCACAGATCCCTGGCTCTTCTCTCATCTGCTGTGACTTGTCAGGACAAATCAGCAGAGCCTCGGAGGTAACATCTGTAGAGTTCTGTAGCATCTTGGATGAGATTTTCTCCTGGAAAAGGGTTTTGGACACTTCTAGAAAATTCATAACAGTGATCATAAAAATGACAAATTTAGCACTTACCAAGTGCCAGGAGCTGTCCTAAGCAATTTATTTCTTTTAATTCATATCATTCTCATAACCACCTTATGTGATAGGTACTATCTTAGTCCCCTGTCCTACAGAGAGCTAGGGGGGCTTGCATGAGGTCCCCCAGGAGACAGGGCTGGAATGGGAACCTGGCTGCCTGGATTCTTGCCCTTTAGCCTCAATACACACTGCTTCTGCTCCCGGGGGCTCACACTCTGCCTTCTCCTTATCTTTCTTGGGCTGCCATGCTCTTTGTCTGCTTTCTCCTACCATCACCAGTCTCACTCCCATTCTCCTTATTGAAGAGTAGCAGTGAAATGACACTTTGTCTTCTTCTGCCATTTTTAGCCTTAACAGGCTTATCCTTCAGTCTTTCTCACTTCAAGGGTCAATTTAAAAAGAAGTAAAAAGCTGTCTTTGTTGAACTCTATTCACGAAGGCCCCACACTGATTTCTACCTGTGGTTGCCACATGCCCTGGTGCACTTGGGTCTGACACCTGGCTCATCCAGAGCCACTAGTCCTAGTATGTCTTCCCTCTTATGTCCCGTTGGGTCTGCCCATAATTACAGAGACAGGATCGAATCTTCCAGAAGTTCCCCTATGTGCCGAGCTATATTGACCTCCTTTAGTTATGGGATCAAAAAACGTCCTTTTCACAGGAAGCAGATTAAGAGTCATGGAAGGAAAACGTGATTGAGCCATGTGCATGGTGTGAGCCAGAGCACATTCATTACTGCCACCATGCTAATTTCTGTTCTTACTCCTTTTGGAAATTATGTACTTATGTTTCACCAGGATCCTTCCTTCAGTGGTATTTAAATCCAAATACAGGTCAGCAGACAGAAGTGCAGGCAGTGTCCAACATTTCACATGCATTCACATCAAGCACAGCCTCATGACTCTCCCTACCACCATGGCCTCAGGCCTGTCGGTAATGAGCTGCCTGGGCACAGCACATCTGTGAAGTCTCTCGTCACACGCTCAGCCTGTAACTCAATCTCTGGGTTTGAACGACGCTGAAACCCTTTCATAATCCTTTTTCCTTCCCTAGTCTTACCCCGATCCTGCTGATAATATTATCTGAAGTTCACAAGTACAGAGCTCAGAAACATTCATGAGGTTAGAAATGAACCCTCGAGACTTTTCTGCTATTTCAATTTATCCTGAAATAACATATAAATTATATGAACTTGTTCTGACAAGGAGGACCTGCCCCCAGTCTTTTATTACCCAGAAGGCACCAGCATGGTTATTCAAATTATGGAGTTATAACTGTATTAAAAATGTATGTGTGCATGTGTGTATGTGAGGAGCGTCTTAAGACATCAAGGATAACCCGTAAAATGCTGGGGTCCAACAGCTGGCTGATGTTTATCATCAATGTAGTTTTGTAGCTGAGCAGTGATGCTGGTTTTGGCTGGCGTTCGTGGAGTGCTCACTCGGGGCAAAGGAATTTATAGGCATTACTTCACCTAATCTTCTCAAGACTTCTAGAGAGATGTTCTCATTTCCCAGTTTTACAGATGGCAGGATCATGTAACCTGCCTGTGGATTTGCATGTAGCTAGTGGTGAGGCAGGATGCCGAGGCCAGGTTCTCGACCCCCACATGAGAGACCCCGGGTGACATGGAGAGAGCATTTCCCTCTCTTTCTGGTTACCAACCTAACAAATTGCATGTCTTGGTGACTCTGCATTATAAGGACATGATGATCTTGCTTTTGATTACAAGCTTAAAACAAATTTATTTAAATAAAGGCTATTGTACTGTTATTCTAAATGAATTAACAAAGAGAAAACCAAATGCCACATGCTCTCACTTACAAGTGGGAGACAAACACTGGGTATACACGAGCATAAGAATGGGAACAACACTCGAATCACTCTATGAAAGAGACACCTGCACATGCATGTTTATTGTAGCATTATTCACAATAGCAAAAACATGGAACTAACTGTGTTGTCCACTGAAAGAGGACTGGATTAAAAAAATGTGGTACATATGCAGGATGGAATATTACACAGCCATAAAGAAGGACAAAATTATGAACTTCATGGCAACCTGGATAGACTTAGAGGCTATAATACTGAGTGATTTATCACAGAAACAAAGAACTGAGTATCACATATTCTCACTCATAAGTGGACCTTGAACAATATCATAATACTAATAGAAAGGAATTGGTAGTAGTGGAAAACTGCCAGGGGAGGGGGGGCATACCTCATCAACAAGGGTACCTCCATAATGAACACTTATATACCTAACCCTGAATTGTACCCATTTTTAAAATAAAAAATTTAATAAAAACAAAGAATGAGAACAACACACACTGGGGACTTCTAAAAGGGGAGGGAGGGAGAGGGACAAGGTTCGAAAAACTACCCATTGGGTACCACTCTCCCCATTTGGGTGACAGGCTCAAGAGAAGCCCAAACCTCACCATCACGCAAGATACTCATGTAACTGACCTGCACATGTACCCCTTGAATATAAAATAAAAACAAAGGCCATTATAAAGCATGTCCAGGTAAAGGAAGGATTTAAAAGATTTCTGCAGAGACTGATGCTGGGCGAGTAGCATAAGAAGGACTGGTAGGAGGGGTCAGGGTTGGGTAAAAGTTGGGTCAAGGCCAAGGTGGGCTGTGGGCAGGACACAGCATGGATAAAGTCCACTGCAGGCTGCAGTGAGAGAGGATGAATGATTTAACCATGGGACGTTCAAACACCGGAGTCCCAAAAGAGCTTCTGATTTCCACCCAGGAAATGGAGTACCAGTCCAGGCCAGATATATGCCCTGCAATGGGCAAATACTTGTGACACAGGAATAAAATATCTTCAACCAATGTTGCTAACCATAGAGATGAGGAATTCTGGGGTGGCTAAGGCACTATCCTTCCACTAGTATTAAATAACCCATTCATCTGTTCAAATGACTTACTAAGTTCTGCTAAGGGCTAGTGCTTCTGGCCGCTGGAGATAAAGCTGCATGCCCAAGAGTTTTCAAACTTGTAGAGCACCACTATGTGTCTACTTGGCTCTGCAGGTAAGTTCCTGACAAGCACCTGCTGAATGGATGAAGCATCAATAAAGTAAACAAAGAAATAGAGTCACACAGATAATTCAGGAGTGATGAAGGTGTTCTGTCTGCATGCAGCACTTAACTCAGGTGAATGCATTATTTGGCTATAGAGAACATTAGGGAGGGATCAGAGGCTGTGTGTGGATTTGACCCCCAAATGGGCAGGTTTAGCTCCTTACCCAGCAAATCTTGAACCTAGGCCACAGACCCACCTCTCCCTCCTCCAGTCCCTGGCAATTTGCACCACTGGTCACATGAGGGCTGGCCCTTTAATGTCAAGGTCAGCTAGCCATGGGTGGAGAGTGCAGTTGTCTTGGAGGTCCAGGACGGCACCTGTGAGTACCTCTCCCTGCCCTCATTCCAACAGCTTCTTCACAGGTCTCCTGGGAAGCCACTTTCATACTTTGAACCCTTCATCTTAGATGGCTCCTGCCCTGAATTTTAATTTGTTTTCCAGCATGGGTCCAGGTATCACTAAGACCAAGTCAGGAAACTGACCAACTATAGCATTCTGAGAAATTACTCTCGTGTTTAATTTTACAACTTGGAACTTCTGGCTGTGATTTTCACTTCCAGGGCCACCCTAGCTTCCCCATGATTTCCCTCAGCACTGCCTGACAACTTCTCTCAGCTCACTTTTGAGTATCTATTCAGAGCTGCCTTGGTCAAAAAGGGTTCTTTTTCATGTCATGATAGAAGCAGGTTGTACCATTTTAAAAAATGAGACTAGGGTAGCAGAAAGTAAGTAAGATTTAAAGGAGAAAAACCTTGTTTTGGTTCCCACTTGTTATGAGAATGAAGTTGGGAAAGTTACTGAATGACTAAGTGTCTCAAAGTCTTCATCTGTAAAATAAGGTGAATACGTTGACTTTCTGGAGAGATTTTGGGGCTACCTAGCCCACGAGACAGCCAGCAGTTATTTCTTCCCTTTTCTCCTTACTGCCAATGGGCAGTTGTCTGGCCTGATCCCAATGGGCTTTGGATTTCTGCTACTTTCCATATTTTACATTGTACCAAGAAGACAACTTCTGAGTTTTAAAATTCTCTACTTTTCCTACAATGAATTTATTTTCAAGTATTCTTTTGAGAGAAAAAACATTTCTCTGGGATTTATAGGAACAAACTAAGCTCCCAACAGGAAGCAGAAGGACCAGTGAACAGGGTTCCACCAGCACCCGAGGGGTCCACTGCACCCATTTGTTTTCAGCCATCACATCACACCTGATCACGCTAACTCCCGGGACTGAAGATTGTGTCAGCACGATCTGGAGGTGAAAAAAACCAGGAGAAGTCTGGGTTTGGTAACAGGTTGTACCACACCCAGTCACAAAGAATTTGGAAAAAAACTCTCATGCTTTGAGAATCATACAGCTGCTGATGTTGAAAGTTCCCATCCAAGAGTAACACTCCGGCCAGGCTGGCTTTTCCCGGTACACAGGAATTTTCCAGGCCAGTAGCCCTCCTGCTAACAGACTTGCCGGCTCCGACTCTAGCTGAGCGGCGTCCGTTGGATGGATGCGTTTCTCAGTCTTGGTTTGATCATGACATCAGCAAGTGTGTCTACACAGGCTGCATCTGCTGTTTTTGCCTGTCCTGTGTCTGCATCCTTCTGGTAAGAAAGCCTTGGCTTTCCTTTGGGTGTCTACACCATGCTCCCATATGCTGGCTAACAAAGAGAGCATGTGAGCAGAACCCGACTGATCAGACCTTGCAAGAACCCAGATTCTGAGTGGAGTAGCCCTGGGAGAGGATGCAGGTGCCAGTGGGGTCCTGCAGGGCCTTTCTGCTGCAGCCAGCTCCGAGATCTTCTCTCCCAGACCGGCTTTTCAGTGTCTCTTCAATTGTGGGAGCTACTCCACATTCTTTCCATATACTCTTATCTTCTGGGTACATGTTCAGATCTGGTTTCTGTTGCCCAGTGAGGCCCAATGTGCTTTAGAAGCCAGTGGTGCCCAGATCACCTGCTTGCATTTCTACAGTCGTCACTTCAGAGCAGGCTGGGAGGCTGGTGAGGCCAGGAGTTTTGCTGGCAGCCATGCTGTTAGCTTCTGAGATGGTATCCTTACTGCCCACTCTACATGATTGTCTATTCAAGGGAGAAAGACGTTGACTCAGTTTACCTTTCTAGTAGGGGTGTAGGGCACAGGATCACCACCAAGCAGTTTCTCCTGCAGGCTGGTGGCCCCTTGAGGCTCCTGCTGGGAGCACTGTCTCTCTAGAAGCTCCAGGAAGGGCGAATTCCAAGGTCACAATTCTCTTGAGACAAAGCACAGTCGTGGCCTTCTCATAGCGACTCACAGCACACAGTAGCACATCAAAAGTGTGTCTGTCAGCCAGAGATGGTATAATAGTGAACCCTGTGGGACACTGTGTGAGCCATTACTTCCCTACCTGACATGACCTCGGAATCTTTTTTTCCCTCTAAACTTGCCCTCGGTCACGCTGTGGGAGGTGCTGCTATGACCAGTGTCAGTATGTACACAGGGTAGAGTCCTGGCCAGCAGGAAGGTTGTAGGACTTACAGGCCTGAGAAGCACCTGTCACTCAGAGACAGGATGCATGGCCTCACCTGAAGAGCACCATAGACCTCTGGGGCAAGGGGACACCATGGCTGGGTTTAGAATAAAGAACATCAGGCTGGGCGCGGTGCCTCCGCCTATAATCCCAGCACTTTGGGAGGCCGAGGCGAGAGGATTGCCTGAGACTGGGGGGGTTTGAGACCAGGCTGGGCAACTTGGTGAGGCTTCGTCTCTATAATAAATCACACACAAAAAATTAGCCGGGTGTGGTGGCGTGCGCCTGTAGTTCCAGTTACTTGGAAGAATCACCAAGGCTGCAGTGGCCGTGAGTGTGTCACTGCACCCCAGCCTGGGCGACAGAGTGAGACTCCAACTCAAACAAACAAACAAAAAAAGACTAAAGAACATCATATTATGTACCACTGTTAGTACCAGAACCAGTGCTTGTGGCCTTGGCTGACGAGCAGACTGAGAGCTTTCACTTGCAAACCCTTTCCTTTGACATTTTAAACCACTGTCTAAGACCCTCTTGGGGAGGGTCGCAGACAGAATTGGGGAAGGGGCCACTGTGGCTTCAAACTGTCTCTGTCCTGCTCCCTAGTGTGTCCAACACCCACCTGTTCTCTATATTCCTCCAGCACTGACGCCTCTCTTGGAAAAGGACCCGGCAAACTCATTCCCACATGATAGAAGGTTAAAAATGTTCAATGTCTTCACCTCCCAGGCCAGTGTCCTTGGCTCATTGAAGAAACCCTTCATTCCATTCCCTTATTGACATAACAAGCCCCTTAGCGTAAATATGCAGGCACACCAAGCTGGGAAGCCATCTTCCTTGGAAGAGGGGAAGGTGCCTGTCTCCCAGTGAATGCCCTGTCTCTCCGGGGACCTGAGAATAAAGCCATACTCCATGGGGAAACCCCAAGCACTTAGAACCTTTTTAAAAAAGACAACCCTCAGATTACTGGGCAAGTTCAGCCTTCAAAAGAACAATAACTCTGAACAAAGGCCAGGTGTGCAGGCCCCCAGCATCACTCTAGATAGTCAGAATTGACCCAGGCTCCACAACAGTGGCTCTTACAGGCACCCCTCTGAAGGTTTATGGATCAGCAGACCATGCGAGGTTTTTCTAGAAAGGCTTCACTGGCTTCCTAGGGAGGAATAGATGTAAAACGTGACCATAAGGAATGTGCTCAGTTATATTTAAATAAAATTAATACGAATGCTGGAGTATTTCCAGAGTACATACACTACTTAGGAAAGATTTATTCTGTCACTGTTATAAAGGGCTCCTGGCTGCAGTTTTGGTCAAGTTCTTACTTTAATTGTCTTACCACTGGGCGGTATTTGCTCATTCTTATTCTGATGTTTGTTTTGGGATTGAGGAAGAAGTGCCAAGGATGAAGAGAAAAGGAGAGGGTGGGATTCAGTTGGCTGGGGCAAGTCTAGGCTGTGACCCTAAGGCACACCAAGCCCAGGGGCACACTGGGGACATCATGGGGACAGATGGGTCTGCATGGTCTAGAAGGATCCCCAGACCAGGGACCCCTAGTCCCAGACTAGCCTCCCTTTCCAGTTTACAGAGCCCTTCCTCATCTTGCCCAGTACCAGATTCTTGCAGGGCAGATAGGCTAGGGCTGAGATGAAGCAGGAAACATCAAATCCTGAGGGAACATGGTCGTACACGGTGTAACTAGTAAAAAGAAATGACCAGGTAAGTAGATGGTTCATTAAGTGGTCCTGTGAGTCTCTGCACGTTACAGATGAACAAACTACTGTTCAAAACCGTAGGGGTCTCCTTTAGTACCTCTCCCCACCCTGTGCCATGAGAGGTACAGAGAACATGGAAGAAAGAGGGTCCCTGGCCCTTGAGTCCAAACCCAGCCTGCCGACCTGGGGGGTGTCTCCGATCTGATGCTCAAGGGCTCTTCTGTGAGGCCACAAAGATGATGCCTGGCACAGGGAGAAGGATTTCTACCTCCTCGGTCAGAGTCTGTGGGAAATGACAGCCACACTGGATGCACACCTAACTAGAAAGCACTTTCAGAGGAAAGGTGTGGAGGGCATGGGGAAATGTGCCCCAAGGGGAATGTGCAATGCAAATGAGCCTGCTGGAGGGCAACTGACCATGCCAACCAATTTGTCCTGAGAATCTCAACAGAGGCACCCAGAGCAGCCAGCAGAGCATAGTGGGAAAGCACAGACCGATGAGACGAAAAGCCCAGTATGATAAAGGTGGCTGTTAAAACAAGACCCACTGTTGCTTGTGAGAGCAGACACTTAAGACCTCCCAGCAGAGGCTCCTGACTGTACCTAGCGCCCCTGAGTACTGAGACATCCTGGGCTCTGGGCCAGCTTCTGAACTCACAGTAGTCCATGGGTGGCTTCTCCTTAGCACCCCAAGAGCCTGAAACCATAAACATTTTTGTGAGTTTATTTTTTAATGGCTTCATTGAGATATAACTTATATACCACAATTCAACCAATTGTACACAAATTGAAATGTACAATTCAATGATTTCCACTATAATCTAGAATATTTTTATTATACCAAAAGAAACCCAAAACCCTTAGTTACCTATATACAATTCCCTCCCTCCTGGTCCTCCTCAGTTCTAGGTGGCCACCAATCTACTTTCAATCTCTATGAATTTGTCTGTTCCAGACTTTTCTTCTAAATGTAATTTTATATGTGACCTTTGTGTCTGGCTTCTTTTGCTTAGGATCCTGTTTCCAAGGTTCATCTATGCCATAGATTGTTTTAGTACTTCATTCCTTTTCATGGCTGAATAATATTCCACTGTCATGGATATACCACATTTTGTTTGTCCATTCTTCAGTGGGTAAATATTTGCCATGTTTAAACCCTTTGGCTATTATAAACAATGATGTTATAAGCATCTGTGTATAAGTTCTTGTGTGGACATGTTTTCATTGTTCTTGGGCATAGGCATAGGAGTGGGATTGTTGGCTTGAATGGTAAGTCAAAGTATAACTTTTTGAGGAGCTTTCAGACTATTTTAAAAGTTGGTTTCACCATTTAATATTCCCACCCCAAGGTATGAGAGTTCTGACTTCTCAGCGTCTTCAACAGCACTTCTTATCATCTGTCTTTTTGATCACAGTCATCCTAGTGAGTGTGAAATGGTATCTTCTGATGGTTTTGATTTGCATTTTCCTGATGACTAATGATATTGAGCATCTTTTCATGTCTTTACTGTGTTATTCTTCAGATCCTTTGTCCAGTTTTTCATTGGGTTATATGTCATCTTATTATTGAGTTGTAGCAGTTTTAAAAAATATATTCCAGATATAGATCCTACAACAGATATATGATTTGAAAATTGTTTTTTTTCTCCATTCTTTGGTTGTCCTTTCATTTTCTTTATGGTATATTTTGAAGTACAAAAGATTTAAATTTTGTTGAGTTCCAATACATTTATTTTTTCTTCTGTTGCTTATACTTTTGCTATCATATCTAAGAAACCATTGCCAAATCCAAGACATGAAGATATTTGCCTATGCTAACTTCTAAGAGTTTTACACATTTAAGTCTTTTAGGTTTTTGGTGTATTTTGAGTTAATGGTTGTATACATAAAAGAATTTCAAGGTGTCATATAGCACCATTTGTTTGAAAAGATTTTTCTTTCTCCAATCGTTGTGCTTACTGAAAATCAATTGACAACAATCGCGAGGCTTTATTTCTGGCTCTCAATATTCCACTGTCGTTTATGTCTATTCGTATGTCAGAACCATACTGTCTTTTTGTTTCTTCTTTTTTTTGAGAGAGAGAGAGAAAGAGGATCTCACTCTGTTGCCCAGGCCAAAGTATAGTGGTGTGATCATAGTTCAGTGTAATCTTAAACTCCTGGGCTCAAATGATCTTCTTGCCTCAGCCTCCGAAGTAGCTGGGACAATAGGCACGCATCACCATGCTCAGCTAATTTTTAAACAATTTTTTTTTAAGCAATATGTTGCCTGGTCTGGCCTTGAACTGACTTCCCAAAGCACTGGGATTACTGGCATGAGCCACTGCACCTGACCTAAACTGCCTCGATCATTTTAGTTTGTGGAAAGTTTTGAAATTAGGAGGCATGAGTCTTCCAACTTTGTTTTTTTTTAAAGATTGTTTTGACTACTCGGGGCCCTTTTGCAATTTCATATCAATCTTAGAATCAGCTTCCCCATTTGTGCAATAAAAATGGGTAGAATTTTGACGAAAACTGCACCAAATTTGTAAATCTTATTGTTATTGTTATCTTAACAAGTCTTCCAATTTATGAAGATGGTGGGGCTTTTCATTTATTGAGATCTTCTTGTAGCTTTCAGAGTATGGATTTTGAAATTCTTTTACTAAATTTATTCCAAAGTATTTTAAATTCTTTTCAATATTATTAAAAATGGAATTGTTTTCTTAATTTCATTTCATCACTACTGTATAGAAACACAAATGATTTTTGCTTATTGATCTTATATCCTATAACCCAGAAGAACTTGTTTATTAGTTCAAATAGTTTTTTAGAGATTCCTTGGAATTTTCAATATACAAGACCATGTCACATACAAATACAGCCAGTTTTACCTCTTCCCTTCCAATCTGGATGCATTTTATTTCATTTTCTTGGGTAAATGCCCTGGCTAAAACCTTCAATACAGTGTTTATAGAAGTGGTAAGAGGAGATACTGTATCTTGCTCCTAATCTTTGGGGAAACACATCAGTCTTTCACCATTAAGTATGATGTTAGCTGTGGGTTTTTGTCTTTTAGTCAGTTTCAGTAGTTTGCATCTTTCTAGGACTTTGTTCACCATGTTTTGGCATACAGCTGTTTACAGTGTTCAGTCACAATTCTTTTTATTTCTGTTAGATCAGTAGTAATGCTCTCTTTCAGTCATTTTAGTAATTTAAGTCTTCTTTTTTGGGAGGCTAATCTAGCTAAAGGTTTGTCAATTTTGTTGATTTCTTCCTACAGTCAACTTTTGGTTGTCTTTGCTCTATTGTTTTTCTATGTTTTATTTCATTTATTTCTGCTCTAATGTTTATTATTCCTTTCTTCCTGCTTGCTTTAGGCTTTGTTGCTCTTCCTTTTCAGTGCCAAAATGTGAAATGTTAGCTTACTGATTTGAAATCTTTTTTCTTTTTCAATGTGTTTATAGCTATGCATTTTCCTTTAAGAACTACTTCGGCTGCATTCCCAAAATTTTGGCATAGTGTGCCTTCATTTCATTCATCTCAAAATATTTTTTTGTTTTCCTTCTGATTTTTCTTTGGCCCATTGGTTATTAAGGACTTGTATTGTTTAATTTCAACATATTTGTACGTTCCTTAAATTTCTTTCTCTTACTGGTTTCTAATTTCATTTTATTGTGGTCAGAGAAAATACTTTGTATTATTTGTATTATTTTACATTTATTAGGTTTATTTAATGGCCTAGCATATGGTCCATCCCGAAAAATGTTCCACCTGAACTAGTAAAGAATGTATATTCTGCTATTGTTAGGTACAGTGTTCTATGGATGTGTATCAGATCTAGTTGGTTTACGGTTTTGTTTAAAGTCCTCTATTTACTAGTTGACCCATCTCGTTTTAAAAATTCATTACTGAAAGTGGGGTATTGAAGTCTCCAACTATTATTGCTGAATTGTGTATTTCTCTCTTCATTTCTGTCTGTTTTGTTCCAAGTATTTTTAAGGCTTTGTGGTTAGGTACATATATGCTTATAATTATTATATCTTTCTGAAGGAGTGCCCTTTTATCATTATAAAATGTCTGTATCTCTAGTAACATGTTTTTAAAAAATCTATTCTGTCTGATTTTAGTATAGCACTCTTGCTTTCTTACGGCTTCTGTTTGTATGATATATCCTTTTCCATCCTTTTACTTTCAAGGTATTTGTATATAAATATATACTTTCAAGGGGAAAAGAATGATCCTTCCCTATCTGTGGACTGTTCATTCCTGTAAGAGAGACAGTCAACAGAGGATTCTGCCAAGGATGGCCTTCCTTAGATGGCAGGGGGAAGTGACTGTTCTGAGAAGCAGCTATGAAACACGTCCAAGCTCATTTTTGAAACTTCTCCAGCAATTCTACAAGTGACGATCCTTCCACTGATGCCCTTACCTAAAAGCCATTTTTAAAAATGGTCTGATGGTTCTTGCAGAACGTGGAGAATTCATAGCTTCTCTCCATTTCCGATGGTTTATTTTGCAATCTTGGTTGTTTTTGTTCTTTAGGTATTCCTCAGGCTAAATTTCACCTTTCCCCCTTTCTTTTCCTTTCTTGTAATTGCAACATATAAAGTCAAATGGAAACATCAAATAAATATTTGCTAGTCTTTACATTTTATTAATTTAAAAAGTCAGGAAGAGAGAAGGACCTCTTTTGATGGGCAGCAGAGTGTACATGCAAAGCATTTCCCAGCAAGAGAAATCCTGTCACCTGTGAATAATTTTGTCCTCTGTAATGATCAAAGGGAGAGATGTTCAAATGACTAAAAAAAAAAAAACTCTGAAAATTCTTTCTCTTTCTTCATCTTAATGTTTCCTAATTTATATAAATAAGGAAAAGCTTCAAAACTTTACCATTTAATTTAAATACAGGTGAGGTTCTGAAATTTGGGTAGTGTCAGAAAATAGTTCTAGAATTCAACTAATGTATATTTCTCCTTACCACTCATATACCATCAACAAGGCATGTATTAGACCAAAGACAATTAGATTTTCCTATTTTATGTTGGAAGAAAGCAGTAAAGAAAACCTTCACATTTAAGACTAGCAAGAAATGGATTAAACAATATTCTTTTCTGATTGTGGCTGTAGCTAAAAATCCACATGTTCTAGGCTTCATTCTTAAGTCATGATCTCCATCTCTCTCTCTCTCTCTCTCTCTCACTCACTCACACACACACAGCATGCTTTAATACAAAAAAAAAAAGGGATTTCATTCAACTTTAACCCAAAACAAGGCCAGACTGGTTAAGATAATTGAGCAAGGAAGACAAATTTTAAAACCAAATACACTTCCTCACAGATGACTATTCAATTCAATTGCCAGTAAGATGTTGAACGTTCTTTTCTGAATTACCCTAATTCAATGTACAGTACAGCATGTACGGCCTGGGAAGAAGTTCAAATCATAAATACTATAGGGAAATATCTAATAACTTGGAAATGGTCTTTTCAAGTGGCTAATAAGCTCTAAAAGACTGCAAAAATGCTAAACCTGGTAAAGCATGAGCTCTGTGCTCCAGGACGAGACCATTTCATTGCCAGCCCCTGTCTCCTTGCTCCAGGACTATTTGGGGTGGGTTCTCATGGGGATGACACACACATTGCTCTCTGGATGCTGAATGATGGTGAGGACTCTTCCCTGCAGACTATGGTTAGCAGCAAGGTGCAGGCTGCTGGTTACAGTCTTGACAGCTGAGCTGATCCGTGACTTCCCTCTCCTGCCAACGTCAGGGCCAAGTTCGCTGATGTGTTTGTGTCGGTGTGCAAGATACTGGGAAGAGGCCATCTGCATTGTGTGTCCGATTCCAGATTCCACATAGTTGCAGCAGGGTTTGGGGGAAGGATCCACAGAGCTAGGCGCAGGATTAGAATAAAGAGGTGCTAATGGAATGCAATTGGGAACTCAAAGAAAACTGTCAGGAACTCAAGGGAAAAGGAGAGTTAAAGAAAATTAAAGGGAGAGTTGGAGGAATAAAGGAAAAGCCAAACATCTCTGCCTTTTTAAAGGCCAAAGAGTTAACAATAATATATAGCAAGGCTCTTTCACCTGGCCGGGCTCAACAATGGGCTGCATTCTGACTTCTCGTAAAGTCCACACCATAGGATTCTTGGGCTCTTCTTCCAGATTACAGGCTCTGTTCTCCAATCATGTCCACCCTGCCTGAAAACAGCCATTTGTTCTCTAGACCCTATACATCTCCAACTCCCTACCCCCACCTTACCCAAGTGTCGTTTTTAATTAGGTGTTAAATTCCCCTCCTACTTTCTAGCACTCCTTTTCTAAGGTCAAACTCTCCACTTTCCTTCACTTAATATCCTGAGTCCATATAACTATAGGTTCTTACGAGAGGCTTGTGGCAACTAGATCATGCTATGTCATCACTCAGATTTTATTGTCCAAATAAGTGTGTGTATAATACTTGGACAACTGTCTCCCCTTATCTGTGGAGGATACATATCAAGACCCCCAGTAGAAACTGAGGATAGTACCAAACCCTACATGTTCTATGCACACATTTTTTTTCTCTTTTTCACAATTTCACAGATAGAAGACTTGTTCTTAACATAGATCTTAGTAACCTCAGCATACAATTTTTTTTTCTTTCCTTATTAGGTTGAAGACTTTTACCTTTTCACTTAAAGGGAGCACTTTATGGTTTCCCTTTGGCATATCCAGATTGCTAGCATTACTACTCCTGAGTTTTGAGACCACTATCAAAGTTAAAATAAGGGTTGCTTGAGTACAAGCACTGCAACACTGCAACAATCAATCTGAAAACCAAGATGGCTACTAAGTGACTAACTGGCAAGGAGTATGGACAGTGCGGATCTGCTGGACAAAAGGATGATGCATGCCCTAGGGAGGATGGAACTGAATAGTGGGAGATTTCATCATGTTATTCAGAATGGCATGCAATCTGACACTTATGAATTATTTATTTCTGAAAATTTTCATTTAATATTTTCGGGCCATGGTTGACCATTGGTAACAAACCACAGAAAGCAAAACTGTGGATAAGGGGGGGATTACTATGCAAAATACATACATATATATACATAAGGTATGTATATTTATACGTGTACATGTATGTGTGTTTATATACACATATCTATTTTGTTAGGATTTGCAAGAGTTTTATTTTTAAATTAAATTTAATTTAATTTTAAATTTTTTTGTAGAGATAGGGTCTTGTTATGTTGCCTAGGCTGGCCTCGAATTCCTATCTTCAAGTAATCCTCTCGTCTTGGCCTCCCAAAGAGCTGGGATTATAGGTATGAGCCATTGTGACTGGCCAAAAGTTTTAAAATCTATGATCAAATCATACATTTCTTTAGCCAGACAATAAATTCTCTTTGACTGAGTCATGACATTTCATTTTCATGTGTCCACTTTAAGAAACAACAATACAAGGTCAGATGGTTCAGAAAAAACAAACTAATAGACAGAAAAACAGCCTAGAGCAGGCACCCGGGCATTTCCTTTCTAGGCTCTAAGGAAAATTCCAGGTGCTGTTTTCTCTTTTACCAATTTCATTTTCTTCTCTGCTTACAAAATTCCACTCATTCTTTAAGTCTGATTCACATGATTTTACATTCAAGAAGGGAACAGAAGGGGGTGGGGTTGAAAGAAGAGTGGTGGGCAGGGAGAAACCTAATATTTATCAAGTTACACAAGTACAAAGAGCTTGTCTGTCTTTCCCACCTCTGAATACCTGGGTCCCTAGAACAGTGCCTGGTGAATGGGAAGGCGTTCAATAAATGCATGTTGAATGAATGAACTAACCGAAGGTGTACCGTGTATTCAGGTTGTGCAGGATGCTTTTCAAACAAAAGCAACAGAACAAGTAGGTGATAAAAAGAAATCAGTATTATAACATGCCCTCCTTTGTATAATTAGAAAATACATCCCCTGAGCTACCACCTTCATCTCTCATACTAAGGGTGTGGTTCCAGCATCTAGATGAGCAAAACAAGGGGGAATACTAATCAAAGGCAGAGGTCAGCCAACTACTGTTCATGGGCTAAGTCTGAAATGTGGGTTATTTTTGTATCACCTGAACAAAGAAGAAATTTTACATTTAAACATATGTGCCAGAGGCCATCTGCGACCCACAAAGGCAAAAATATCTATTATCTAGACCTTTTCAGATAAAATTTGCTGACCCTTGTTCTATGGCGAGACAAAGAATGTGCTTCTGAAATTGCTTTTAGTCTAAAGTATATTTGCCTTGAACTTAGCTCAAACATGGTGAGGCAGCAGGACTGTGGTCTGTCAGGCCAGGATGACTCTGGGAGCGTTCTGGAGCTACACGTACACTTGACATTTTCCATGATAAGCTTAGAGCAGCTCCACAGAACTTATTTATAGAGTTTGCACTCACGTTTCTTTATGTCACTTTGTTTTATAGGTGTCTTCCTACATGATTTTCTAGTTGGAGTTTTGCAGTGCAGCAAAGTTCCCTCCTAGAAGACTGATGCAAAGCAAAACCATAAACTTGCTACACTGGCCCATGTGGTGTGATGACCAGAGGACTTTGTTATGGTGCTTTGAATTCATCTAGAATCTAGTTAAAACATGAAGATGTAACCTGATTACTTCTTTCATTAAATCTGGGAATTTTTTGATTACTGTTTCTTCAAAGATTTTTTTCTTTTTCCCAAAAAGTCACCTGCAAGTAAATGATTATTTTTCTGTTCCATTCTCTCTCTACTCTCTTTCCGAGACTCCAAGTATAGTTTTGTTAAAATGCTTGATTTTTTGTCAGTATACAAACAGCCCTATTAAAAAGTGGGCAAAAGATATGAATAGATGATCCTCAAAAGAAGACATACAAGCAGTCAACAGATACATGAAAAAATGTACACTAATCATCAAAGAAATGCAAATTAAAACCACACTGAGATACCACTTAACTCCAGTCAGGATGGCCATCATCAATAACTAAAAAATAAAAACAAAAACCAGATGCTGGAAAGGATGTGGGGAAAAGGGAATACTTCTACACTGCTGGTGGGAATGTAAACTAGTACAACCTCTGTAGAAAACAGTTTGGTGATTCCTAAAAGATCTAACAATCAACCTTCCATACGACCCCGTAATCCCTCTACTGGGAATATACCTGGAGAAACTCAAAATCACTCTATGAAAAAGATACCTGCACACATGTTTATTGCAGCATTATTTACAATAGCAAAAACATGGAACCAACTGTGCTGCTCATTGAAAGTGGACTGGATTTTAAAAATGTGATACATATACACGATGGAATATATTACACAGCCATAAAGAAGAGCAAAATTATGAACTTTGCAGCAACTTGGATGGATCTAGAGTCTATAATACTCAGTGATCTGTCACAGAAATAAAGAGCTGAGTGCCACATGTTCTCACTCATAAGCAGACCCTGAACAATTATCATAGTACTACAAGAAGGGGATTGGTAGTAGTGGGAAACTATCAGGGGAGGGAGGGGGGAGCACACCTCATCAATAAGGGTACCTGATCTCAAACCAGGTGAGATGGGAATCAAAGCGAGGCCCAAACTTTACCGGTTCAATGACCATTTTTATACCTAACTCTGAAGTGTACCCATCTTTAAAATACAAATTAAAAAAGAAAAGAAAAAAAGAATGCTTGATACTGTCCCATAAGTAACTGAGTCTGTGCCATTATCAACAATTTTTTTTTTCTTTCCCTGGTTCAGACCGAATAATGTCTATTTCTCTGTCTTCAAATTAAAAATCATTCTTTTTATTGTCTCCAATCCCTTGTTAGAAATATGAATTTTTAAAAATTTCAGATAGTGTATCATTTAGTTCTAAAATTTTTTGAATATCTCTCTTTTTCTGCTGAGATTTCTTATGAGTTCAGGGATCATGAGCATAATTTTCCTTATGTTTATAAGGATAGTTACAATAGCTGCTTTAAAATCCTTTTCTTCTAATTCCAGTGTATATGCTGTCTTAAAGTCAATCTTCATCAATCCTTCTCTTTTGAGTATGGGTCAGTTTCTTTGTACAACTAGTAATTTTGCATTTGTACCCTAAACATTTCAATTGATACATTAATCAATAGCAGCACTATCTGACAGAAATAGAATGTGAAGTGTATATGTAATCTGAATTTTCTAATAGCCACATTGAAATAGTAAAAAAAAATGATTAAAAATTTAATAATATATTTTATTTGACCCAATGTGTCTTAAATGTAACCATGTTAGATGATTGTTAATCAATGTAATCACACATTAAAAATTAAGATATTTTATAATCTTAAATTATTAAGATTTACAATCTCTTTTCATACGAAATCTTTGAAACTTAGTTCATATTTTACATTTATAGTACATCTCAATTTGGACTAGTTGGTGGCTACCATATTGAGCAGTACACCTCTAGAATATCACTTTAGAAAAACATTTTTTGTTTTTAGCAGGCAACTAATTTGGCTAAAATAAAACTCCAACCCATGTTTCCCTGTGGTTGTCAGCAGCTACAATCTCAGACCAAGTCTTCTAGCCTAAGCTGTGCAATGTGGGGGTCTGCCCTGTACCTGTCTTATTCTTAGAGATTTGGGTCAAACATATATATGCAGAATTTGGGAGTACCCTTCTGTTTCCAGCTGCTATGATTGCCCTGAAAATTCTCCCTGATGGCTTAATCATTAAAAGATGGCAGGTATCCATCAGAGTTTTAGCTAGTCCTCATGAACCTAGGACATCCACTGAATTGGAAAGCTGCCAACATGGGAAATTTGTTCAGCACCAGTCTATTCTTCCATTTGCCTACGTATCTTCGGTTTCTGATTACTTTCTAGATTTTAAACAGTTGCTTTATGTATTTTCTTCAGAGTTCATAATTGCAATCTGCAGGAGGTTTGGTCCAATACAAACTACTCCATCATTACAGGAAGCGGAACTCTTGACTGACAGTTTTCAAACTCTATTCTCCTTGGAGCCCCACAGAGGTGTCAAGTGAGAAGAGAGGAGGGTGGGAAGGACTGGCCCTGCTTCTGCACCCCATGTGAGTCTCAATTCAGTCACAGCTCTCATTTCATATATCTCATTTTATTTGGTTTATTTGGTTTCTGTGCCTAATTTTTAAGATATTTGACTACTAAAATACTTTGCAAACATAATTAATTTTCAAATATGATTCTTGAATGGATCCTCAAGATTTCGTTTGCTCAGTCGTGCCTTTGAACCCATGCTGATCCTCTTAGATTCCTTTTCTTACTTTCTAATCAAGTCGCCAGGGCCAAGCCATCTTTAGTTTTAGGAGAAGAGAACATGGCCCAATGAATCATTGAGTCTACACAGTAGAAAGTCATTCCATCTTTGGCCTCACACTGACTGATTGATGTATCTGTGGAATGGCTACTCATATCCAAGATGCTCAAGAAGCCTTTCTGCAATGAGCTCTTCCTTAAGACCTTCAGCATTAGGGTAGAATTTTATTATTATTATTTTTGAGTTGGAGTTTCACTCCATTGTCACCTGCTGGGCTCTGGCGATCCTCCCGCCTCAGTATTCCAAGTTACCAGAACTACAGGCGTGTAGCACTACTATGCCCAGCTAATTTTTTTGATTTTTTGTAGACGAGGTTTTACCATGTTGCCCAGGCTGGTCTCAAACCCACGGGCTCAGGCAATCCACTTGCCTTGGCCTACCAAAGTGCTGGGATTACTGGCTTGAGCCACTGCGCCCAGCTGAATTTTATTCTTAGTTTGCCAAGGAGCACATACAATCGCTGAAACAAGTCTCACCTTCTTGCTTTCCCTCCTGAGTTCTCTTTCACTCAAACACATTTTAAGAGTTTGACAAAGCAAAGGGGGATGGCGCAAAAGCCATATGCTTTGTGAAGCTCTTGTACCAGGCAAGCAGTGCAAGGTAACTTATGAAACCCAAAAAACTGAAATATCAAACACTCAGCCTAGTTAGAAAAGGTAATGGATTTAGAGTCTATCATACTCAGTGATCTGTCACAGAAACAAAGAACTAACTACCACATATTCTCACTTGTAAGTGGACCTTGAACACTTATAATACCAAGAAAGGGATTGGCAGTAGCCGGACGCTACCAGGGGAGGAAGAGTGTGGGGGAGAACACAACATCACTAAGTGTACCTGATCCTAAACCACGATCGGGGAGGGCGAATGGGAGGCCCAAACTTCACCTGTATATAGTCCATTTATGTACCTAATTCTGAATTGTACCTCCCATCTTTAAAATAAAAATAAAATCAAATATATTTCAAAAAAGAAAAGGTAAACATGCCTTAACATGACGCACAGAACCATTAACAATAATTATTCACCTTAATTCAGAGCAGAACGGTAAGCCAAGGGATGACTTATACAATGTAAGAGAGTCATAATACTGTGCAAAGTCCCACTGAAGCAACTGGAACAAAAGAGTCTCAGCTGATAAACACATCTTCGACAACTCACCTCGGCTGAGAACCCAATAGCGTTCATTCCAGAACACATCAGTAACATGGTCACAAAAGCTGAGGTTGAAGTTCTGATGGATTCCAAAAAATAAGCATCAAGATCTGCACTCATTGGCATTGATTTCAGCCACTGAAACAGGTCAATCACATTAACCTCTGTGCACACTTACTCCTGGGCTGTCAGATGCTAACACTTATTTCCTTTTTTCTCCAAGACAAAGTTACTTGGGGAGCTGGTGAGTACCAGTTAAGTGTGTGGTGACAGCTATGTTTTTCCCATGAGATGAGATGTTATTAATGGCCTCCTACAGGACATCTTCCAGCTAGGCAGAAATTTGGTATTTCAAGCAAGCAGAAACCATTCAGCAATAATGACAGAACATGGCACAGAGGGATAGAGCGGCATTACTTGTACCATCGGCCCCCCATCCTCGGGGCTGCTGCCCCAGACCCTGGTAGGTCCACACTACAGGACGCATCTTCTTACCGTGACTGGCAGGGGTGTGAGTTGCACCTTCGGACTTGGGGCTCTGGGCGGCTTGCTTGAGGGCAATCACTGTCGTTCACCAGAGTTGTGGTCTTGTTGACAATACGCGTGCACGATACTATGGTTCTGCGTTCCCCTGGAAACCAAACCACAGGGAGCTGAGAGGCTGTGGCTGCACACACCTGGGAATGCCGTGCATTCACGGCTATGAAGGAGTGTCCAGGTGCTGCTATTGTTCAGTCTGACATTTAAAGTGACAGTTGTCAATGCCAAGTTGGTTGCCAGAGAGGAAGAACTGTAATCTCAGGGATGAAAGTGGGTGAGGCATGGCAGGGGCCATGTGAGGCAGAAGGAAGATTCTAGAACACGATCAGAAAGCAGCAACTCCTAGATCAGCTGTGTCCTTGGGCAGCTTGGTATTTGTTGAGGCAAAGCTCTGATTTGGGTCTTTAATTTCCACTAAAGACTGCAAATCTTTTATTATTATTATTCTTTGAGTTAGAGTCTCATTTTGTCTCCCAGGCTGGAGTGTAGTGGCACAATACGGCTCACTGCAGGATAAACCTCCTGGGCTCAGGTGATCCTTCCACTTCAGCCTCTGGAGTAGCTGGGACTACAGATGTATGCCACCACACCTGGCTATTTTATTTTTTTGTAGAGACAAGGTCTCATTTTGTTGCCTAGTTTAGTCTCAAACTTCTGGCTCAAACGATCTTCCTGCTTTGGACTCCCAAAATGCTGGGATTACAGGAATGAGCTACCATGTCTGGTCAGATCGTCAATCTTTTAATCTGTTTATTTGATGATTTGATGTTTAAAGTCTATGGAGATCTGGTCTCAATTACATATCCGTACATCAGCTCTTAGCAGAAGAGTATGGCTATCTATTACATAATAACTGCTTGCTGGGGGAACAGGGAGGCTGGTCTGAAGGACATGCAGACCTGTGTCCTCCAGACTGGCATTCCAGAGCCAATTTGAACTTGTCTGACCCCCCAATGGGCACTTATACCTAAGTGTCACCTGCTCTTGGGATGCTCTGCTAAGACCCATTACGCCAACTGGATATAGCCCTGCTTTTGGGTGTTCCCAAAACACCCTAAACACTGCATGGCCTCCCTGTGTCAGGAAGGACAGATGATTGGGAGTTAGGAAGGTGGTTTCTGGAACCAGGATGTCTGAGTGCAAGTCTTGGCTTTATCACTAGCATTATCCCAGTGACCAGAGTGTCAACCGTTGGCTGCCATACTTTTGTGTCTCAGTTTCCCCAAGTGGGCTGGTTTGCTTAACCTTCCTGTGCCTTAAGGTGTTTCAGTGATGGTTCAAGTGCACTAATACATACAAAATGCTAGAATAGAACCTGGCAGGTGAATAACACTTGCAGGTGGATAACACTTCAAGTTAGCTATAGTTGCTGTCACTATTATTATTTAAGAAGAGTGACAATAAAAGATGAAGATGGAGATCAAGTATGACTATATGAATCCAGGACTCCTTTCTGGGTCTCTCCTGGGAAATTTGTCATGTAAGGATGACTTGAAATTATGGAGTCTGAACGGCACAGAGCTGCTTTCAGCTTTGGTGGCAGGTCTGACAACTGTGTTAGGAAAGTCATCAATATCATAAAGAGACTGGCGCCAAGCCAGCAGAGACAGCAGCAGGACAGTCCCCCACTCCTTCACTGAGGAGAACCTGTCAACTATTCCATTTGGGCTGTGATTAGCTTGCAATAAGTTGCCCAAAAGGAAAAGTCTGGTTGCGGTGAGAGATAGAGGTGTGAGTTGGATCTGGAGGATGGAAGGCCATCAGCATGGTGGGGCAGCTGAAGAGCTGAGGGAGAGGAGGCCCCCGGGAAGAGACGCAGAGTGGAGGGCGGCAGGGCCAATGGTGGAGTCAGAGGCTCTGCCAGTTGCTACAGGACTGCCTCATCAAGAGGCGAAGAATGTACAGGGGAGGAGGTCGGCCAGGAGGCACAGCAAGGAATTCACAGTTGACCCTCAGTGTCTGATGGGCTTAGTCATGCTGTGACTGTAATTCCTACCCACGGAAAATGGGGCAAGGCCCTTAAATAGTAATCAATCCTCTGCATATTGGATACCAGGCATCAACTGAGCAGTTCACAGCTGCCCAGGACCCACCCTGCAATCTCACTCTCTTGGCATCCCAGAATCCAGGTCAACCTTCTGCCCCAGCTCTGTGTCCAGCACAATCCACCACCATGTGTCCTCTCCCATGACCCTGCTGTGTGCCCTGTTAGGGTCACAGCGTTGGACTAAGAAGGTGCTGGCTGAGAGTTCAAAATGACTTCTTATTGCTACTTTTAAATGCCCTAATGACAAAATCAAACACATAAGGACTTTTGCTCATGCCGGTTCTTGCAGGATGCCAGGCTCTCTGACTCACCCCATGGTCCTACAGTGGGTGCAAGGGACAATCATCCCCATGGATGGCAGAGGTCTGGCTCAGGGATTAAAGCTGGGAGGAGAGTGGAGGTGAGGGAATGGAGTCTATTGTATTTTGTAGGGAGCCATCATGAGGCTCAGGGACCCTTGGGTCTGAAATCCTCGTGAGTATGCAGAATGGATGGGTCTGCACTTTGCTTCATTTTAGAAGTAGAGAAGGTGCGTCACTTGCTGAGGGAGGGCAGGACGTTGTGGGGTCAGGGCTCATGCTCAGAATGTTTCATCCAACTTATAGAACTTTTTCCTTCCATTGTATCCTGTAGTGAGGTTACAGGAAGGAAAGGGAATTTGAGAGGGGGCAGAGACGTCTCCTGGTGCCCATCTGCCAAGCAGCAACAGTTGAAGGTCTATTCTGTTCATTCCCAGGGTCCATCTGTCACACCTGAGGTATAGCCATCCATTGGCTAAACCTCCACCCATAGGTCAGAGTTTGGGGGGGGGGCAGCGGTGTGGGCACAACTAGAGGTGGGAGATGGAAAGACTGCCCACATGTCCTGCAGAGAGATTTTGGGTGGGGTGTGGGTACATTCCTGTGGAAATACAGGTCACATACTTCCCATGCTCTGCATGCTGGCTGCCGTGGGCCCCGACCCACTTTTCTTTCAGCAAGACCCACGCCAGGAGCCGTGACGGGCACTCACCTCCTCCACACTGCACACTGCAGCCTTCCCAGCTGCTGTGGGTCCACAGGAACAGTGAGTCCTGCGGCTTTTCCGGCTCACTCTGATTCTCGGCAGTGTGGTCTACAGGAACAGTGTATTCGTAATGAATTCCATAATTCTGGTCGTGAAATAGCAGCACCTGGATCAGCAGCAAAGTGAATGGCCATTTTGGAAAGGAACAAAAGCCTATGGCATTGTTGAGGCTGCAAGCCAAGCCTCATGGCAGCGGCTTCTCCACCACGGGTAACCAGCTCTTTTCTGAAGCTCAATGTAAGTTCAATGCAGGGGTGCTACTTTATCTCAGCCTTGAATTCCTCTGGTTCACTTGGGGGTGGAGCAAATGCAAACCATCATCAGGGAGGTCTGCTCCTTCCTACTGAGAGAGGACCCATTCGATGGGGATTTGAGGGATAAGCAACTTGGTGGGCTCTTGCACTTCCACGGAGAACTATTCCATGCAGAGACAAGGCCACCTTCCCACTCCTCAGCCATGAAGCTGCCCTTGCAGACCAGACAGACACACATATACTCGCTTACCTAGAAAGGCATCTGAGCAAGTAGGTTACTCTAGGTCTTTGGAAAAGAACATCGTCCTTCACTCCAGTGTCACCAATCATGGTGAAGTGGCAGTAGGTTCAGAGAGTCAGGAGTAAGGCAAACTAAAGGGCAAAGATGGCCCACTGCGAGGGACTTTGGAGGAGTCTGTTTGGGAGTCCAAGGCTACAAAAGCCCTCCATGGCCATAAGAGCCAGGATGACAGATGGCAGAGGTCTAGCTCAGGGCTTAACGCTGGGAGTAGGATGGAGGTGGGGGAAGGAGTCTATCGTATTCTGTAAGGAACGATTGTGAGGCTTGGGGAGCTTTGGGTCTGAAATCCTAGTGAGTGAGCAAGCGGAATGGATGGGTCTGCACTTTGTCTGGGAGAGCATGTGACAAGTCTCATGTGGTCAGCTTTCTTCTCTAGACATAAGGTACAAAATAAGACCTCTAGTAGGAACTTCAAGTGGCACGTTGTAGACAATGTGTCTTCAGGCTAAGCCTGGAACCTGTGAGCATCCCTGGGTGTAAGCAGCCAGCAAGTGAACTCCAGTAAAAGACAGCTAGGAACAGGCCAGCAGGTGCTAAGATGCAGAGTATGCATGGCCCACCTGACTTAACTTGGGGCAGGCCATGCTAAAGTGTATCACACAACAGAAACCATCATCCCTCCAGGCATCGTTCAGCCTCTATGGCTGAGTCCTGAGGTGGGGGTGCTAGGAGCAGACCTAGCTGCATGAACATCCACCTCTCAAACAAACAAACTAGTCCTTAAAAAGAGATCTTTATGATGTCAATATGGGAATGAGACTGGTGGATAGAGAACCCATGTGAAAACAATCTCATGCAATTCGGTAGTCGCATATAATTTGTGTGTGTAATTGGTTTCAAATGCAGGTCCCTGTGACTCTCATAGTACTCCTGACTCTGCAAGCAATGTGTGCACTGGGGATAATGGCTTTCTATATCGAGGCAAAGGGGCACCTCTCATTTCTAGGTTTAAAAACATAAATGAACAATCATACTTCAAGAGAGAAGCGATTAATATTAAGCAAAGGCTAGAGCTTCAGCTACGGCAATAGTTCCTTCCTCTGAGCTTGTTTACCGTGGTTTTAATGGATCCAGGCTGTGTACTTGCTGTGATGGGCTGACAACTTGCTCAGCTTACAAATGCTTTTGTTGAAGAAGGGAATGCATGCATCTTGGTGTTTTCTCAAGAAAGCGAATTCACATGCTAACGGGTGATGTTTCTGTAAGCTCTTATCATTTCCTCCTCTATTAACTCCTCTTAATAACTGCTTTTAATTCCGAATAGGAGAATTTGTTCTGACTTTGACTAGGAAACAATCTTATCCCAGAAAAATGACTTAGGTACAAGTTCTTGAGTCCCAGAAACCTACTTGCAGGAATCTATTTGCAGTGGATTTAGTGGGCTGAGTGTTGCATGGGCAGATTTTCATGTTGGTGACACTGCACATGGCTTGCTTTTGTCCCCCCAGAAATTGTAATGGGGTTAGTGCCATTCTGGAGCAACACCCACACGGAGTGCTAGAGCTCACAGGCAGGGCTGGCCTCCTCAGGAGATTCCCAGGTTGGTGAACAGAAAAATCTTCTGGGTGTCACCTAATGTTGAACAGCTATGGGTTGCCAAATGAATGGGGAAAAAGAACTTCAGAGGACAGATTCTGGCAGGCACTGAGGATAAAGTGTGCTTTGATTACAGGCACACAAGCTGCCACAAACCATGTTCTTTGGAAGGAGACCTGGAGTCAATAATGGTCAATAACTATGAGCTATCAAAAGGTAGCCAAGATAATTCCTGGACCCTGGGAAGGAACTGGAAATCTTTAGTATGTTTAAAAGGATGCATAATCGAATGTTTAAGTGGCTCACATGAAGACTTCCCTGAGACAGCAGATAAAGATGATCATGCCCTGGCCTGGCCCAATGGCACAGATTTCTCGAGACCATGGGGGGGAGGAAATATACCCATAGAATACAATTCTCCTTCCTGATTCCAAACACCTATTGCAAATTGGGTTTGGAATGTCTGAGGAATGCTGGTTTGGACATGAAGTCCACGGTTCATTTCCAGAAGGTGGCTTCCAATGTGGGTATGCAATCTGCTTGGCCAATCTATGCATTCCACCATCTGACATTAAAATGGGCTTTGAACGGGGCTGTCTGCTTCATGAGGCATGGTTGCCACCTGCTTGGCTAAGCAATTCCCTCTGGAGGCAGCACCTTTGGGAAAGGACAGGAGCTCTGCCAGGAAGAGCCAGGGGAGATGTGAGAGAATTCTGAAGTGTGCGTTGGAAGGGACTGGTTAAGAAAAGACTGAGAGAGGGGAGAAAACTGAGCAGCAGGAGACCTTGTAAACTCCTGGGAGCCTAAAGTATCTCCTGCCATGGAGGCCCTGGGAACACAAGAACTAGGAGGTGTAACCTGGTGACCCCCTAGAGCAATTTCCCCCCAGGACAAGCAGAAAGCCCAGCAGGTTACCATCAAATGCAGTGGCAGTTTGGTTGGTCCCTTGGCAGAAATCTTCTCCCACAGGCCCCTTCGCACATATCGGACGGTTGTGCCTGCAATCTGGAACTCTCCAGGGAGCTCTATCTTCCAGTCACTGTTGATGGATCCCTTGCCGGAGTCTTTGAGAGCTAGAAAGAACATCAAACACCCAAGGATCAGGAGGAGACCCAGCCTGTCTTTAAAGGGAATCTGGGTGCCCTGAGTTGGTCAGAGGTTTCCCCTTCTATGGGAGGAAGGAGGGAGGCCCAAAGCAAGGCTAGGGGGCTTTCTGGCGACTGAGAGCAGAAGCCTGGCTCAGAGTCATTCCGACTCACAGAACACCCCCCCCCCCCCCGCCCCAGGGAGAGCTGTCGGGATGACGGGGCACCTTCCTTTCAACCTGGGCTGCTCATTTCCAACTGACTCACATAGCAGGGGTGGGGCTGGGGGCTGAGGATGGAGACAACCCCAGCTGGATCATGCTTTGCCAAATGTAGCCAGTAGATGGTTTTCTGCCTGATGAATTACTTCTACTTTAATGTGTCCTAGGCTATAAAACAGGTTTTGCTGCTTTAGCAAAGCTCATCAATTCATTTCACGATTCCCTACCTAGGGTTCAGGTGAGAAGGCAGCCTAATCCCAACATTGCTTAAGGATGATACCTCCACATTAGTAAAGTGGGTGTTTCCTCAAGAAGCAACTGCTATTCCATTGAATATTGATGTTTAGAAACCCAGCTGCCCACAGATGTGGTGGTCCCGCTCAGCCTGCCGGGGGTCACTGGGTGGGATGGGGGGGGACTCACACTAGAGTTCTGTAGGCGTTGGGCCCTCACATCTGCTTGCCCACACCCCTGCTAGGTACAAATGCATCAGGAAAGACTGAGTAGCAGCATGTCGCTTTTTGGCCACAGGCAAAACTTTACTTTTCCATATAAGCCTTGTGTTTATTATTATCTGAAGCGCTCACTGGTGGCTTTTCTCATGCCTTCTCACTTGGGTTTGGAGCCCACATCGTTCTCATGAGGAGAGAGTTCCTGCAGTGAAATTCTGTGGGTTTTTGTTGTGGCTGTTGCTATTCAGGAAAAAATAATCCAACTAACTAGAGCCTACTCTGGCACTTAGCAGAAGGTGGCACATAACAAGAGGTGACGGCAAGCCTTTGTGTCACTTCAAAGATGAGACTCCCACAGCACCCTCGGTCCCATGCCCATGCTCTCTGCACGCGCAGCTGGGGCCCCGGTGTCCCCAAGCTGTTCTATAGCCCTTCGGGATCCCACTCAGTCTGTATCAATGAGATCAGATTCTACCTCATTCACTATTTTCTGCTCACTGAGGTCAGAAATAAAATGCTCCTATCTAATGTCAGTTTTTGGATAGAGAGAGCTGAGGCCCCAAAGGAGGTCTCCATTAACGCTGAACTCATCAGTCCCAGGCTGAGTCAGGTCACAAGCAGCGGAGGGATGCCAGGTGGTCAGTGGCCTGGACTCCTGTCTCCGGGACGACCTGGTCCCAGGGCCTGCTCGTGGAACACAGAGGAGACGCGTGTTCAGTGTGCCCTGTTTTCTGGGAACTGCCAAGAGAAACAGGCTCCTCTTACAGGAACTTTTTAGCAGAGCAGCTTCCGGGGGGTCTCAAATCCAGGGCGGCTGCATACAGTGAGTGGCTGTGGATTGCAGGACTCCAGGGAAAGCCCAGGAGAGAGAAGCTCTACCACGTGGAGCCATTCTATCAGGAAATTCTATCAGCTACCAAACGGTCTTGGCTATTAAACAAAGGCGACGATGTTGGGATGCCCACAATTTCTTCTCCACAGATCTCTTCTGCCATTACCTGCAAACTACCATTTAAAAAGCACAATCTCTAGGTTAGCTCCTTCATATAACATGACCCATCTAATCTTCTCAACAACACTTTAAATTGTTTCCCTTACTTCACAGACGAGGAAATGGGGGCACAGAGAGGTTAAGTAACTTGCCTAAAGTCACACAGCTATTAAGTTGTAGAGATCCGAACCTGATAGACCATGCCCAACACACTTATCACTCTGACAACTTTTAATTCCCATGTTATTTAGCATCAGTCTAGATTTTTATGACAAATGCTGAAATGTGCAAATATAAGGTCTGTTCTCAAAGAGAACAAATTCCAGGCTCTGTTCGTCATAAGGTCTCATGTTCTATAAACCCTTACAAAAACAACTCACCTCACGGATTTCCAATGCTTCCAATGAACTAGTAACAGAAAATTGACTTGGTTAACTATTGCTGAATCTAGGCCAAGGATGCATGAATGTTGGTTGTTCTTTCAACGTCTCTGTAGGTTTGGGAAGTTCCTTCTTGCCTATGTGTGTGTGTGTTTGGTTTTAAGAATCAGTGTGGGCTGGTGGGAAGCAGTAGACAGAAAAAACAAGGGGCCAGAGTCTTTTAAGAAACTCCTCAGAAAGAACAAGCAGGGGAAGGACAAGGAATGGCAGAGGCATCCTCTCCGCTCCCACTGCCAGGCCCTCACTCTATTTGGAGGGCCTACAAGCTGGGAACTAGAGACAGGCACAGCTCTGCCCTCAGGGACCTCAAAGTTTGGAAGGGAGATAGGAAACTGACACACGTAACACAATTTCATATGCTCTGTGATAAGGTGTGCCCAGGACCTGGGTGTGTGTGGATGGGGCAGATGGGGAAGTCTTCCTGGAAGAAGCCCCTTTAGCTTAGCTAGTAAGAAGAGGCACCTGGGGGTGGGGGGGGGCGGGGTGGTGAGGCACGATTGCTCCTGACCCTCAGAGGCCATGACTGACCTTGCCAAGTTCAGTTTCCGTGGCTGGGTGGAGGGGGAAGGCATAGTGCCCTGTATGAGAGAAAAGTGGAAGGCGAAGGGCCATCTTTTCGGAAGTCTGGCTGAGAAAGGAGGTGAGAGACAGAGAGGGGCCACAGAGGGTGGGAAAGCAGGGAGAAGGCCTACTGTGGTTCCTGGGTAGAGGACACCTGGGCTTGCAGAGCCACCCTGGAAGCCGGAGTTGGAGAGAAGAGCTCTATGCTGACCACGGTCACACCTGCCCCCCGCTCACCACCCCCACAGAACTCACTGTCCCCACAAAACTTGAAGGGCAGTGGGACAGCAGCTCCTCCTTGCCTGGGCCCAGCCACACGGAAGGGCCAACTCCCTTATCCACCGACACACGGTTGGTGACTGACTCTGACATTCGCTGCCCTGGGCTGGGGCCTCAGGTTTGGGAAGTCGGGTCTGACCCTGTTGTTTCATGGCTGCTGTGAGCACTTAGTATGTCTGCTTCTCAGCATCTGTTTCTCCCTCTCCAAGCAGTGGCACCCAGAGTTTCGCTTGGGAGCATGTTTTTCCTCCAGTCCTGTGGGGCTGACCCACAGCTCCAGGCTGCTGCAGCTCCAGGCTGGGTCCATCATCTAACCATGGACACTAGGACTTTTGTTCACTTGGGAAGAAGCAGCTTTCTACTCACGGGGTTGACCAGAGGCTTGACATAAGCCTGGATCTCCCAGCACATGAGAGGTCCCCAGAGAGGTCACACAACAGTGCAAGGACAGAGAGACTATTTCCTAGGACATCATTTTCAGTCCCTGGATCCAGCAGTGCTTGAAGCTGATACTCAGCAACTGAGAAGTTTGTCTTTCACGTGTGCCTTTTGGAGGTTGGTTTTTTTTTTTTTTTTTTTGAGTTGGAGTCTCACTCTGTCACCCAGACTGGAGTGCAGTGGCTGCTTCCGGCCACCGTAGCCTCGACCCGCTGGGCTCCGGCGATCCTTCCACCTCAGCCTTCCAAGTAGCTGGAACTACAGGCGCGCGCTACCACGCCCGGCTAATTTTTTGATTTATTGTAGAGATGAGGTCTCGCTTGCCCAGGTGGGTCTCGAACCCGCGGGCTCAGGCAATCCACTCACCTCAGCCTCCCAAGGGCGCGGGATTACAGGCTGAGCCACC